>NDGM011125836.1:0-16650 GCA_002564305.1 Octomys mimax
AAAAAAAAAAAAAAAAAGGCTGGGGAAATAGCTCAGAGGTCTAAGTACCTGGCTGGCAAGCACAAGGACCCGGGTTCAATCCCCAGTACCCATGCCGTGCCAGCCCCAGAACCAAGGGCTGCTCTGCTGGCCACTGAAACTGGGCGTGGTGGTGCATGCCTGTCATCCCAGCAGTGGGGAAGCTGAGACAGGAGGATCACTATGAATCTGAGCTGCATAGTGAGACCCTGTACCAAATGAATAAATACATAAATTTTTTAATAAAAAAAAAGAGCCAGTTTCACCCAGAACAAGAAATGACGAACCCAGACATCGGGAAAGATTCTTCCTTTTCTCAGAAAGAACAGAAACATTGGATCCTGACTTCTTACTCGACTGATGTGTTGAGACTATTTACTCCAGTTGTCTAAGGATTGTTTTTATACACTTTCTCTTACAACAAACACTGGCACAAAAAGAAAAAGAAAAAAAGGAAAAGCAAACACAGGCTGCAGAGTCTCTCTCTCTCTCTCTCTCTCTCTCTCTCTCTCTGGCTCACTCTATATACGTCTATGTATTTTTTAACTTGTTTTTCACTTCAATGGCTCCGAGGCTCACAGGCGTGAGAAAACACAGATGGTGGGGAGCAGACAGCACTGTCGCGCACTCAGAAGACATCGCACCGCGTTGTAGATTGCAGAAGCCTTGGAAGACCTCGGGATGCAGAGCAGGTTTTTTTGGGTTTCAGTTTAGGTCTTTATGTCCCCCCACCCCCGCCCCATTCCGCCCTGTACACTCAGAGACAGCTCTCTCCTAGTTTCCTCTCTCAGTTCTATTTCTATTTCTATGTCCCTGGCATCACCTGCTGCTGCTGGGAACACAAGGCCCCCTGGCCTCTCTGCAGTCGCTGGGCTGCCCTGGGGTTGACCCCACTTCTACCTGCGGTGTTCCCCCAGCTGTGCGAGAGCAGAGTGGGGCTGGCTTCTGGAGGAGTGATCCATCAAGGCAGCCACAGCAGAGGCCTGAATGAGGGCGGGAAGGGTCAGGGCTCGCGCGCACTTGAGTGCATGGGAAGGTGGGGGCTACACATTGTGGAAGTATCAGCGCTGGGCCTGAATGGGCCAAGTGAGGGGCGAGATGCGGGGACCTGAGCCTCCTCCACAGGCACCAAAACAGAGCCTGAGCCCCAGGTCCCCACTGACTCCCTTCAGCCACCCCATCAGTCCCTTCTGCCACTCTTTTTCCTGCCGGCTCTCGGCCCATCAGTCAAGCCCTGCCCTGCAGCTGACCTTTTGCAGAGAATCGCCTGAGAGAAGCATTTCTTGCCAACACCTCAGCAAGGAGTTCTCTGAAAGGGGCGGGGCTGGCTTGCACGGGTGGCTTGGCTACCTCTGCCGGTCTCCCCGCCTGCCTGGATGTCAGCCTGGGGCAAGAAGGAAAGGAAATTGTGACCAGATTCCTCCAGCCAACTTCCTAGCTTTTTCTCCCAGCCCCGGAGTCCCCTTGTCCTGGCTGGGTCTAACCCAGGAGCACCTGGGGAGGGTGGGAACTGAGTCCTGAGTCCATGAGGCTTCCCCATGGCCTCTGAAAAGCTATGACAGGGCACTCAGGAGCAGCACTGAGGCCTCCTGATGAGAAAAGGTAAGAGCCAGAATGGGCAGGCAAGGTGCTCAGGACCTAGGCCAGGGACGACACAGATTGTTGGGGAGTTTCTAGCTGGCTTGGGGACTGTCCATCTCATTAAGGCTCTTTTTGGAGACCACACAGGTTGCTAGTCAGCCATGCCATTGTGGCAGCACAATAGAACAGAGAATGGGGACAGACGTGTTGGGGCAAACAGTGATGGAAGATGTTTAATAGAATTACTATTAGGCTTCGAGTTAATGAATCACAACTGCAAGAAATCATGATAATCCAGCAGGCATTAGTGACAGATTAGCTTCAAAGCTGCCATAAAAGTGCCATAATGCTTACCTAACAGCATGATTAATTCTCCCAGTACATAATGGCTGTATGGGGGAACCAGGCACCAACAGAGGCTTGACAGAAAGCCATGCTGAGATCACGGGGCGCCAGGACCACCCCACCCTGCTGGCCCAGTGGCTTCCACTGCGGCTGGAGCTGTCTCCCTCCCCCTTTCCCATCATGGTGGTACACTACACAGGCCCTTGTTCAGGTGGGCCCCAGAGCCAGCTCCCAGCACAGTGCTCCCAGCGCTGTGTGGCAGCTCCTCTGACAGGAACAGGATGTCACATTATCCTAAGACAGGCACCTCCTAGGACTAGTCCTGATGCCTAGAGAGCCCTGTCACAGTCCCCTGGTCAGCTAGAAAGAAGGCTAGCCCTAGAAGGCTCTGCATGACTCTGCTTCTCACTGGCTGTGTGACCTGGCAAGTCATATAATCCTCTGGGCTTGGGCAACAGGCTCCTTGCCCCCATGCTTAACTACCTCACTGCCTCCCTGTAATGACACCTAACATTATCAGTCTCTAAACCATGCTCTAGATACATGGCAGATCTCTTCATATGGGTTATTTCTTTCACTGCCCCTAACAACCCCAGGAGCTAGTTACCACTCACGCTTGTCCTCACTTTACAGATCAGGAAAGCAAGGCTGGCAAGGGGAGGTGACCAGTCCACAGTCAAGCTCATAGTAAATGCAGAGCCCAGCTGCACTGCCTAGTTCCTTGCACCTCTGCCAACCTTCCTCAGCCCTCCTGCCACAAGTTTAACCTCAGGGAAAACCAACATGGGGGACACCAAATGTTAACTATAAGGAAGAACTGTAGTTCCTATTCTGATCGTGTTGTCTGGGGCATTTAACCTCTCTGGGTTTGTTTCAGCTTCTTTTTTGCACAAAAGCAGTATGAATAATAATAACAATGATGGAAGCTCCAGTGGCGCAATCAGTTGGTGCACAGTACTTATATAACAATTCTGTATCACCTTGCATGCTGGACCACAGGTAGCCAAGTGCCTTGACCCATCAGGCTCAGATCCACCTTTGCATGACTATTGCTAGAGGCCTCTTTCCCAAAATGTGTCCACACTTAGCTCCATGGGCTCCCATTGCAGCCTGCCCATCTGCCCATAAATATGGAGGCAATTAGCACAGAGTCCAGGTCCAGGGGGAATTCTGGGAGCCATGTTCATCTTCATAATGTTGAACCAAACCCCTTGGGAGGCCTGAGTCACTGCTGCAGCAAGTAGGCCACTTCTGGTCTGATTAACTAGGGCTCCAAGAGAGATTCATCCCACTCCCCCACCCCTCACCCCCTACCCCTGGCATCCCTCCTCCCAGCCCATGCACTCCAGAGGCTCTGGCCACAGGGTTCCCACCAGGTTGCCACTGAGAAGCAAGAAAAAGGAAGCTTGGTTCTCTCACACCAAAACATCAACAGGATGTAAACTTTCGCAAGTCTGGGCTCCTTTTAAAATCAAGAATCAAATGGCAAACCATTGCTCAACAAGCAAATGTGTATTTCCTCCAAAGGGCCCCACAGGAAAAGCCAAAAGGATTCATTTCATTTCAGCCCTGGACCCCAAAATGGACATGAGGCTCATATTGCTTGTGACAGCTGTGTGCTAGCTTTTGGGAGAGGGGAGTTGCAGTTCAAGGTTATGGCCTTTGTCATGCCCAAACACCTCTCAGAGAAGGCTCATTGTCTCCACTGAGCACACTGCCTGATTCTTATCAAGAGGACCTGTCACTCTAGTTACAAAGTCATAAAAGCTCAGGGTTGAAGGAGACCCCCAAGAAACTTCTCCCCACCCTCCCCAAATCTACCCTCATCTGCTATCAGCTCCTCTTGAGTCAAATATATAGTTCTTATTTCAACACGCTGGGCTCAGTGAAAGCTCAATAAATATTTATTGATGGTGACACCCATGATGAATTAACAGCCAAAGCTATAAAATTAAAGTTTCACACAAGGAGAGACCCTGGTGAGAGAGAAACTGCTATATAAAGTTTAGAATTTTTCAAAATGACAAGTGTACACACACAGGCACATATACACATGCATATCTCGGGGTAGAGAAAACGCAGTTCTCTACCCTCCATGTCCAGAAAATAACACTGGGAAACAACTGTCCTTTCAGTGGGACACTTACCCTTCTGTGAAGGCCAGCTCAGCTCCTCCCAGGCTAGCCAGTCCAGCTGGTAGGGTGTCTGGCCCTGGGCCCACAGTCTCCCTGCATCTGCTCTGGAACAAATGACCAGTGAGAGTCTGTCTTAGTGAAGCCAAATCCGTGCTTTGAGTTACTTTGGGTCTGCCAGGCAGGATGAAGGTTTGAGGGGTCTAAAACTTCAAGATGCTTACTCAAGAGTTTTCAGCAAGACAATCTGCTATAGTTTTGATCTGAAATGTCCCCCAGTGAACTGCCCTGTGCAAAAGTTTGACCCATGATAGGTGCTTTGAGGAGGCAGGGTTCGGTAGAGGACTTCTAGGCACTGAAGGCATCCCTTGAAGAACACTGTGCAACCTTGGTCTCCTCTTTCTCTCCATGGGGTGAGCACACTTCTGCCATGCTGTGTTCCTCCCCTCAGCCCTAACCAGAAGCCCCAAAGCAACAGGTCCATATAATCATGGATTGAAACCTTCAAAGCTATGGGCGAAATTAACTTTTTCCCTTCAAAGTCAATGACTTAGGAATTTGTAGCTGTCACCATTTTTATGCGGAAAGAAAAGGCAGAGATAGTTGCCATAAAGGATTTGAGAACTCTGAGGCCTGGTGAATGGCAATCCGTCACTGCCAATCAGAAGGTACAGCCCCTGCCCCTTCCAAGCCATTTATATGCATGAACACACTGATTAGTTATAAGAACCTCCAGGATTCATTTTTAAAGCCAGGTGGCAGAGCTAACTTTTTCCCTCATTGGGACAGCATGGATCTCCTCCAACTGTGGCACAGACACTCCAAAGCTCTCTTAGTACCTTGTAACCTCCCTCCTGCTTGCCTCTTACAGTGAGCTCAGGGGACCTGCTAAATCAGGGGAAAGACAGGACCCTCTTAAACTGCAACACAGAACTCAAGACATCCACCAGGAGGGGACCCTGCCACTCCAAAACCCAGTAGGAAAGGACTGTCTATGCACCCATAAGGTACAAGGGCTATAGAAAAACTCATCCCACTGGAAAGGAGGAAAGCAGAGATGACCTTGCAGATCCAGCTTAGAGACTGCTGATCTTACAAAGTGAAGGGACATCTTATAAATAGCTCACTTCCCCTGAGCCTAGTCTACCCCTAGTAGATCCCCTTCCTATCTGCAAATAGTAGGAAACTCCTATTCCTACACTGTACTGTTGGGTGACCATCAACCTATCATAAGCAGATACAGAGAAAGAGATAGACCAAGGACCTAGAGACAAAAAATGATTAGTGACACTGAGCAGTGCCAGGCACTCTGTTAGGCACATGGAAAGATCAAAGTGTGTCCATGCACAGTGACAAACACTCACAGTCCATTGGCAGTGGTCACTGGCCTCCTCCCAGCCCACGCCTGTCTTCCCTGGCTGTTGAACACAGCCTCATGAGCCTGCTCACATTTCAGGTGTGTGTTCCTGCCCAGATGGATGTCTGATCTTGTCATGGCCAGTGTTTTCTGCATGAGAAGACCTGGTACACTTTTATAGGAACACAGTGGTTCCCTGGGGCCAGACTCTAATGCTGTCCAGATGCAAGAAAACAGAAGGGCTATTCAAAAACAACCGAAATATCAACACACTTTGAAAGCGGTCTGTTAGCACTTGTCATAAGCACAATAAACAAAACCATGAAACCATCAGAAAGTACCGTGAGACAGTCAGACTTTAAGAACTTGGCTTTGATGACTTAGAAAAGCAAAGAGAAGGGACAGAACCAGTTTCCACTTGGGCAGAGGCTTGTTTGTTCTGCTTATCTGAAGTCAGAGCTAGGAATCCTCATCTTGATAAAAGCAAGTACCTCGAAGTTTCTCCCTGGCAAGTGCAGTTTCTGGTCACAGTTTCTGCATATGGCCCTAAAAGAGCCACTTCATGCCTCTCTTGTGTAGAAAGACCCTTGTTCTTCCTGAGTTCCCTCAACAAGCATGTGAGCTCATGAGACAGGACCATTTGCTGCAACCCTTACCAGCCTGGGCTGTCACTCACCAGATCCAGGTTGGTGGGAGGGGGCACAGGACACAGTTTCAGTCCCTCATCAACAGCTGGACAACCTGCCCATTCTGCAGAGTCAACGGCCTTGCCTTGAAGGAAGAGGCTGGAGAGAAGCCTCAATGGTCCACTGGGCAGGCAATGCGCGCAGCCTTCCCATCTGAGTCAGAGAGTTGGGGTGGGTGCTGGCCCCCAGGTGAAAGGAGGCCGCCTGCTCACCACAGTCACTCAAGGTTATTTCCCACTGGCTCTGTAGCTCAAGCTTTGTTTAATTCCCATAGTGGGTGCCGGCCAAGCATCTATCAAGTTACCTGCCAGTGACTTAAGTGAGCTTATCCGTTTGGGTGCAGTTCTCCTGCATTTTGACTCTAAGTCAAGCAAAATAGGGGATTAACTGAAGAGGGGTGGGGAGCCTGGCCTGGCAGTCTGATCTAGGAAACATGGTCCCTAGAGCCAGTGCAGCTGGTGCCAACAGTGGAGACCGGAAGGCACAGAAGCTCTAGAGGGCTCCTTGGCCATGTGACCCAAGGCTGTCTCTGCAGCCCCTACCCCGTACAGACCCCAGCTGGCCCAACTGCCGGCCCAGTGAGCGGATCAACCTGAAGACCCTTCCCTACTCTCCCTTCCTAACTGAGAAAGAGAGAGAAATGGGAGGTAGACTTCGAAGGAACTAGACAGACCCAGAGCAGGAACCCTCCCAACCCTCCCACTAACCCAGGCCCAAACATTGCCACCGCCTCCCTCCCTGCAAATCTCAGGCAGTACCTTGCCAGCACCTTCTGAATCCTGCTGATTCCCTAGAACAGAATGTTGCCAACTCAGCAACAATTGGGAAAAATTCACTGAACACCTGTAATGTGTGTAATAGCTGCCCTTTAACTACTACAAACATCTGAGCAGGTAGAAGGAAACTTGGAACCAAAACTTCAGCGTCCCCAGACACCTTTCAGCCTCCTGCAGATGCAGCCTCAGAGCTGAGGGCCAGCCCTTGCCATTTTCCCTACCAGGCAGAGTCAGGAAGAACAAAAGGCATATTCTGGCAGATTCCGGAGTGGCCACCTTTCCACACCCAACCCCTTGCAATGTGAAAAGGACTTGGACTTTTGGATCAGAGCAACCTGTGAGGCACACCCATCTTTAGCACAGACCACCTGTGGCCCAAGAAGGCTAGTCTCTATTCCTGTTGGAAGGCCTAAAACAAGCTGGGCAAGGTGCTACATGGCTGTAATCTCAGCACTCTTGGAAGCTGAGGCAGGAGGATCCCAAGCTCAAGCCAAGCCTAGGCAATGTAAACACTTCAATAAGACCTTGTCTCAAAATTTGTTTAAACAGGGCTAGGGGTACAGCTCAATGCAAAGGTCCTGGATTCAGTCCCCAGTATCACAAAAAGGGGAATAAAATGGATCATGCTTAACATATATCAGTGCCAACTGGGCTCAAAGTACATAAATATTAGCTGCTTTATTCTCATCCCTATCCATATATAGCTGCCCGTCAATAATCAATGAGTAGATATTTACTGCACATAAATAAAGTGCCCAGCACAACAGGAATTCAAGGGTTGCAGATAAATAAACCAAGTTGCAACAAGGCTCCAAAGATCATGAAGAAGATGAGCAGATCATTCAAACAGGAAGAGGGCAAAGCTTCAATACAGACTCAAGGTAATGCTGCTAAAGAGAGCAGCCCAGGCTCCCCAGAGTCCTCTGCACAGGACTGCTGCTGATTAGCTCCATAACCTTGATCCATTACTTAACCCCCCAAGGTCATCTGTGAAATTAGGAAAATAGCGCCTATCTCATAGCCTACAGTAAGGATTAAATTAAACCCTTATCCAATGTGTAACCGCACATGTAAAGTGTGGATATAACTGATCTGCCTGGTAAGGATGTTCTACACACTAAATTTGTTCACATATACAGCAGAACGTCTTCCAGATGGAGTTCTACAAGTGTTAGCTAACATTACCCTCGAGAAGGCAAAGGAGGGAAGGATTTTGGTCTGTTTTATGCACAGATGCATTTCCAGAAGTACAGGGCCTGGCACACAGTTCCTAACTATTAGTGAATTTAGTGAAAGAGTTGTTGAGCAACTGCAAGACAGTGCAGGGGGCAGGCTGTACTCAGAGAGTCCTGGAGGAGGCAGTGCAGAAGGATAATAAGAGTTCTCTGTGCTTAGAAAGTGGGAAGTGCAAGCCTGTGGAGGAAACAGTGCAGGAGGGACACCAGGCAGAAGGCAACAGGAAGCCTTGGGCATCTAGTGTGCTAGACAGAAAGCTCAGTGTGCTACTCAGGCAGGCAGGAGACGGGTGCATTCCCAGTATACCCAGTGACTGGCCATAGTGTGACCAAACAGCCTGAAAATCATCCCTGAGATGGGTGAGCACTGGACCAAAACAACTTCCACAATCCTGCCCAAGGCCCCCAGGTCACCAGGCCTGAACCAAAACAGCACCAGAAATAGCATTTCCCAGGGGCCCTCTGGCTCTGTGGACATCCCATCACTCAGGACCCTGCCCCATCTGCCTGCAGGAATTCCAGCCCACTGGGAGGACCAGGCACCTCCCTAGTAGGGTGGTGAACTCTGACCCCATCGATCTCACAGGGGCTGGGGAAGCATTTACATCTTCAAAGGTCCTGGTAAATGTTAGCCAGCAGCCTCCTCCCAAACCCATCCCTCACCTCCTCCTATTCTGGGCCACTAGGGGTCAGGGACTAGGTCACACCTAGCCAAGCCCAGCCTAGGCCTGATTCTGCCCAACAGGTCACCCAGAGTCTCCCTACTCACTCCCAGCTGCGGTGCTTCCCTGGCCCACACAATAAGCCCAGAGCCCTGAGGAGGACCCAGGATGGCTTTAGAGGGGAGCCTTTAGAGGAATGCAGGCTGGGGTCAGCCCCTCGGCAGCAGCCCTGAGTTCTGGATTAGGGTGGAAAGCAGAATCCTAGCCCAGGGTCAGCCTGGGATTGCTCAGATCAAGCAGGTCTCGGTGACCTCTCCCTGACCCCGATAAGCTCCAGTCCTTCCTCTGATCTCCTGGAGGCAGGGAGGCCTGTTAACTTTTACCAGCCTCTTTGACATGTCATGCTAATAAGAACCCAGGAGGGAGTTCATGCAAGTGTCAGGGGCTGGCAGGCAGTGCTCAGAGCTGGCCACCTCTACCCCGCCCTGCAGCCCCCAGGCAGAGGTGTGAGGAGCAGGGCTCTGGGCCCAGGAAAGCAAAAGAGAAGCCAGGGCCCTGGGGATCTGTCACCATCCTGGCCACTGGCTTCCATCCCAACTCAGACTTCAACCTTCCCCTGAAGGTGGCTCCCAAGACGCAGAACCCAGCTCACAGCACTGCTCTCCTACAGATAAGCGAGGAAGAGCATCTGCCCACGTACATCCTGCTCTTTTCTTTCCAGGCCCCACAGCCTGATATGTGCCAAGCAAAGCTCTACCACTGAGCAGTCATCCATGCCCCATCGCCCATTTTTTTTTTTCATACCAGGGATTGAACTAGGGCCGTTCACTTGCCAGGCAGGTGCTTATTCTGCTGAGCTATCTTCCTGACCTCACTCTTGAGCCAAGCTCTCCCATTGGCTCCTGCAAGAAGGGGGAGCAGACTCAGGCCTGGATTGGGGCTTCAACTGTGTACTTCAACTGTACTAATAATGAGCTATGTGGCCTGGAAAGACCATATCTTCTGCTATGCCTCAGTTTCCCCACTTGCAGAATGAGAGTGGGGAGAAGGTGTCTAAGAGCTCTTCCAGTTCTACAATTTGATTTGAAGGTTTCTCTGCCTCTGGGTCACAAACACACACACACACACACACACACACACACACACCATCCTCTGCTCACACACACACACCATCCTCTGCTCAAACACTCACCAGATTATTATGCGGCTGTCACAGAACTCTATGGCCAGAGCAGAGTATCCAACCCTTTATTTAAAACCAAAAAATGCAATATCTGGAATCCAGAAGCAAGACTTAGCTACATGACCTTGGGCATGCTCAAGGCAGACCTCCAGGCAAGTCTCTCGCCTACACCCTGCTCTGTGGGCTGCGCCAGCTCTGGCTCAGGCCCCAGGGAGCCCCCACTTCCCCACAGGTACAGACAACGGCCTTCCCTGGCCCAAAAGGCCTATGGCCCCTGGCCTGTGCTCCTCCAACCCTTCAAAGAACCCAATCCTTTGCTGTTTAGCCAGCCTCACTCACCCTCCCAAGGGTCCCCAGCCCCACCCAGGAGAGGCCCTTCACCCCAGCTCTCTGCTCCTGGAGGGCTTCCTTCCACACACTCCTGTCTGCACCCATGGTGCCCTCTCCAGGTCAGGAGCTCACCTCAACTCTTTCTTCCTCCAAGATCTGTGCCACCCTCAACCTTGCCCCCGACACTACATGCTGGGGACAGCAAACAGGCAGTGCTAGTTCAGCATGGCGGTGACAACTGAATTCCTGCCCACCTCTCACAGGCGCCAACCTAACCTCCTATGCCTCAGTTTCCTCTTAAGGAAAAGGGATAGCAGGAGTTCTACCTCAGCCAGTTACTGTTATGATTGCCTCAGAGTATACAGGTTATTACTTCAAAGAGTGCCGAGCACAAAATGTGTGTGTGTGTGTGTGTGTGTGTGTGTGTGTGTATGCTTCTCCATGTATCTATTCTACCCCACTGTACTACAAGTTTCTCTGAGATAATAACATTTTTTTTTTTCAGGTACTGAAGATTGGACCCAGGGCCTTGTGCAAGCAAAGCAAGCACTCTAATACTGAACTGTATCCCCAGCCTTTTTGCTTACCTTTTATTTTGAGGCAGGTTCTCACTAAGTGCTCCAGGCTGGCCTCAAACTTGCAGTTCTCCTGCTTAAACCTTCCTTGCTGTCGTTACAGGAATATGTCATGCATGGCAAAGATGCACTTGGCTTCCTCTGGGAACAGTGCTGATGCAGACTGAGGGGACAGCAGACGTGGACTGACACACACATTAAGCGCCCTAGGCTTGGAGCAGCCCAAGAGCGGAGTGAACTTGCTCTGTGATCAGAATGCTGCCCATCAGCATGGTGGCAGGACCTAGGAAGAGCATGTGTTGCCCATCTAGGTGTCCCCCACACTGTGAAGACTCCCCTACACTTCAGAATGCTCCTTCCCATCTCCCAGCACCAACAGAATCTCTTAATTCCTGAGTCATCTGCTCTGAAGGGTACTCAGCCCGGCCCCCTCCCGCTCCCTCACACAGGCCAAGGGCTGGTGGGTTACGGTGGATTGATGATAACACTGACCTGCCACTGACTCTCCAGTCTGGATCCTGCCGCTGCCTGTGAGCATCCAGCACAGCAGCCTGCACTCTATGCAATGCTGCCCCCACCTGCACCCCCATGAGGCCGCTGGTTTTCCTCATATGAGAAATGGAATCTTTGATGCCCACCCTGCTGGGGCCTCTCCAAATGTCTGGATCCTGACACCCCTGCCCACAACATACTGACCACATTCCACGTGGTTCAGGGCATGAGGCTAGGGAGCTCTGAGCTCAAATCCTGATTTTACCATTTATCGGCTCTCCTGGTCTCTGTCAGCAAATCATAGGAAAGACCAAATTTGGTAACACATGACCTTTTCAGCAATATTGGGGCATTTCTATGTCTCAATATACAAGAGCCAAGGAGGAGGAAGAGGAGGAGGAGGAGGAGGAGGAGGAGGAGCAGGAGGAGCAGGAGCATTGTAATGCTCTGAACGCAGAGATACATGTACAGAAGACCAACCTTGACTCTATTGCACCCTCCTCCTTTTCATCTGCCAGCCCTGAGGACTGGAGCTAGGGCCTTCACACTGAACTACAGCCCTATCCTGTTTTACTTTGAGACATAGTCTCACTGTCACTAAGTTTGCCAGGCTGGGCTCAAACTTGGCATCCTTCAGCCTCAGCCTCCCAGAGTGCTGGAATTACAAGCATGAGCTACCACTTCTTCTCATGATAACTTCCTTGTCCTTCATTCCCCAGAATAGTGACATACTAAACATCTTCCCTCTGTCTCTGACTCTGTCTCTCTGTGTCTGTCTGCCTCTTTGTCTTGGTCTTCATCTTAGTCTCTGTCTCTCTGTCTCTGTCTTTCTTTGTCTCTGTCTCTGTCTCTGTCTCTGTCTCTCTCTCTCTCTCTCTCTCACACACACACACACACACACATCATCATGACCATCCTACCCACAGCTTTTCATTTAACTTCTTTGCAGAGCCACTCTTGCCCATGCATGTGTCTCCCTCTCCCTCCGCAGCACCACTGGTCACCCAGGGTATTTGCTAAATTGATTCAAGGCCCCCACAGCTGAGCTGCCAGAGACTTGCTCTCCTCCTTGTGAAAGAATCAGTTTTCCACTAAACCACTGAGCATTTCCCATGCACTAATTTTAAAACCACATATTTACTAATTTTCTTCAGTTTATTTTGCCTAGTCCTCAAAAACTATTTAGTTAAAGTGACTTCCTGCAACCAAACATCAGTGTTCCACTGGCGCTCGCAAGCCCTCTGGGCAAGTGGTGGCAGAGACCAAGGCTCAGGTTGGTGGGGGGAGGGGAAAAAAGAATTAGTTTTGAGTTTGATAGAAGGAAGGTTTGGCCTACATTAGGGTCCCAGCTTTACTTCACAGGCAACACATCCCCTCTCCAATATAATCTCCTTGACCCTCCTGGGTCAAGTGATTATAAGTGATTTCCCAAAGAGCCTCTCTGTCACTCTGTGTGTGTGTGTGTGTGTGTGTGTGTGTGTGTGTGTGTGTCTCTCTCTCTCTCTCTCTCTCCCCCTCTCTCGCTTTATATTACAAGTAATATAAGAGTAAGGGAAAGGTAACTGCTGTAACAAACATATCCAGTTGAAAGGTGTAACCCTGCAGAGGTGCAGCCCTCCCTTAACACAGACTTCCAGGCGCTTAGAGACTTCCGAAACTCAGAATCCTCCCACCTAGTGGCCACATTCTGTCGGCTCTAAACTATGCTGCATTCTCTGCATCTATCTGAGAGAAAACGCAAATACAGTGGAAGACTGAAGGACTTGACACGAGAGGCCAGCGTCAGGATTAAACGTGGCCTCTCCGTCTGCCTACGTTCTATTTGCTGAAAACTCAGATGGACACACCTACGCGGTAGAGAACAGTCAGGAGGATGAGGCAGTCTGCTCCATGAGCACACGGAACAGCTGCGCTGAACCTCCATTTCCAACATCGTACTTTCCTGGGTCGTCGAATATGTATTTCTGAAAATGTAACTTTAAATGATTACACAGCTGACCCCGCCCACTGTGCTACTCATACCTCTGGCTCTCAGATTCCTGACTGTGTACCCAGGATCTGTTTCTATTTTTGAAAGCGTCTCATTAAACATCCGGGTGTCTTTCAGTTTCTTGTTCTCACTCCCTCTTCTTAAGCCTATCATCGCAATATTTGTGACAAATTTTCCACTCTAGACCTGAGCCTGCAAAGAACTAATTAGCTCCAAAAGCTGATGTGGATGTGGACTAATAAGGAGCAAGAGGAATATTTAGAAACTGCCGATCTCTACCCCTTTCTTGATGGCGACAGCCCCAGATTTTCTTCTTGAACATCATTCGTCCATCGCTTGCCAAACATGAGGGTCCAGTGACACGGACCCCACCACCCTTTCTGAAGATGTGAATTTAACCCATATCTGATTGATTCGAACATGATGACCTTTATCCTCTGTTAATTATTTCAAAAAGGGCAGCATCTGCTTGAAGATGGCTTGAACTTATAACAAAGCAAAGTAGATAGGTTCCTAGCTTTAACTTTTTGGAGCCTGGCACTATGTATCCCTGAAATACGTACACAAACAGACACGTTTTTCAGTTTTGTGGAAAATAATATATTGTAATCTGCACGAGATGTGTGTTTTTTCAAGAAAATCTGAATTGATGCTAAGTATAGAGTGTATCATTTTTAATGTCTTATTTATTATTTTTATACTCACTTTGAAATAATTTTTAAAAAATAATTAAAAGGACAGGGGGAAAACTAAGATTTATTGGAAGGAAGAGTTAATGTTCAATTGTTTGATCAATCTTGCATGTCTATATCTGATAATCTAAGCAACAAATTTGGTAATAGCAATGTGTAACACAACAACCACTGTTAATTTTCTATTCTTGTTTTGACATTCTGTACTTTTTTTCTTGTCGCTTGCTTTCATTTATTACCCTTTAAAAAACAAACAAACAAACATTTACTTGAGAGACAGTACGGCAGTAATTGGTATGTCATGACAAACAGGACATATTGAGAAAACCAGAATGACAGACATTCCAAGCATGACCCTACCATTATTCATTACTATCTTCAGTGCAGTTACTTAGTTCACAGGTATCAGCATATATAGTTAGTCAGGATGAGAGTCTTACCAACTAACTGCTAGTTTCAAGAACTTGCCGAAGATTCTCAGGGTCATTGCCTTACACATCTTGTGCAATAAATGTATGGCTTTGGCCCTGTCATATTTCCTTGCTTTTCTCCTTGCCCTCTCTTCCTTGTCTAATCCTCGAGTTCTCATTTTCCTTTTAATTGTGTTATTGTTTTGTGTTGCTTTGCTTTTATCTTTGTTCACATTTTTGGTTTTTTCTCTATAAAATAAAATAAAAATAAATATTAAGTGTAGAAACAGTATTATTTTTACTAATATTATATAATTAATACTATATGAAAAATAATTCAGGATGCATTAGTTCCATGAGACACCACTCAAGGAAAGCAGTGATGTCTTAGAAACAACACAATATATCAAAAGAGAAACTATTCTAAAAAGCATTTTTATTGAGGAAATCATTAAAGTCAGAAGAGGAAAACAAAAGAGAAATCAAATAATGAAGAATAATCAAAAAAGGGTGTTATACAGAAGATAAAGGTTTAAAGTTTATCGATTAATTAATTCTAATCGTATGGAGCATTTAATCATGATATCCCCTTAAGCATGACCAGGCAAGCCTCACCAGTGGAAATGGGCATTTCCTGGAACCACGGTGGATATAGTTTGGTAAAGAATGAGTTTAAAATTTTGGAATTCAAAAAAAACAATTGTTTAAGGTCCAGTGCTTGTTGGGTCTGAACAGAAGCTGTGTATACACTCAGCAACCAAATACACGGGGTAAAGGCCGTGATTCCCCAGATAAAGATTTTGAATTTTTAAAAATATTTTTATTTATTTGGTATAGGATCTTGGTACTCATAGTGATCACTACAGCTCAGACTCGTAGTGATCCTCCTGTCTCAGCCTCCCCAGCGCTGGGATTACCGATGTGTGCTACCACACCTGGTTTCATTGGCCGGCATGGCATGCCCAAGAATCCTGGGCCAGCATGGCATCCAGTTCCAGGGATCGAACCCATGTCCTTGGGCTTGCCAGGCATGTATATGCTTAGACCACTGAGCTATCTCCCCAGCTCCCCAGATAAAGATATGATACAGCAGGGAGATTCTCCAATGTGGTTGTCTCAGTTTTTAAGTGCTGTTTTTGGGTCCAGAGTTTAAGAAAGGTTTCCTTCTTGCACAGATGTCTAGATGAAAACAAAGCAGCTTACACTTAAAATCTAGTCTACTATCCCTTATGCTGCTCAAGTATTGACAGAATTGATGAAAGTTGAGAAAATTTCATAATTGCTTTTCTGTTACCACAGAGGTTGTAACTTGACTACACCCCTGTGATAGAGAATATCTTGATTCTTTGAAAAGCTTACAGTGGGCCGTGTACTTTTGGAAGTGCTTGGTAGGGTCTGCAATGAGAAAAGAAAGCATCTGAGAGGCTGTGGCATTCAGGTGCTAAGCTGTCTGACGTGCTAATGTGAATATTTATTGATGTTGCTCAAGGTCATTTGTCTGAATACTGTTTCCTGAAGGGGAGATTTGTTTCTTTAGTCTGGCTTTAGAGTGATACACCTACAAAATACCAAGTATTTTGTGGAATTACACAAGCTTTCTCTGGACAACTCTGTCCCAGGAGGAACAAAGCTGATCAATGTTTCTGGCATTATACGTGTTGCAAAATTCAAGCAGTATTTCTGTCCTCTTTGAAATAACTTTCAGTAGTATTTAGCTTGTGTTTACCCCTTCCATCTGTTAGGGAGTAGTTAGACAGCAGCAGGCCCGAGAGAAAAATTGAGGGGTTTATACAATAGTAATCACAGGGGCCAGCCAAATAGCTCAGTGGATTAAAGTACCTGCAAGCAGGCGCAGGGGACAGGAATTAGATTCTTGGGCCTGCCATGCCTTGCCCTGCCTCCAGGGGTAAGCTGAGATAGCAATTAAGACTGGGCATGGTGGTATGCTCCTGTAATCCCAGCTCTTGGGAGGCTGTAAACAGAAGAATCACTGAGTCCAATCTAATAGTGAGACTCTGAACACCCTGTAGACTCTCCCCTAAAATACAGAAAAAAATAAAATGAAATAATTATCACTTAACTAAAGGAAGACTTGGATATACAGTATGTTTATAATCACTCATTAGGTCTCAGAAGTGAGATGCTCCCACGGAGCACAATGATGTCTCAAGGTTGTACACTGTGCA
>NDGM011125848.1:0-18220 GCA_002564305.1 Octomys mimax
GACCCCGGCCACCTGTGGGGCCCGAAGCGCGGGCTTCCTGCCGACCCCGGCCACCTGTGGGGCACGAAGCACGGGCTTCCTACCGACCCCGGCCACCTGTGGCTTTGGATGCTCTGTTTTGTGCCGTGGGGCTCACGGGGTGGATGTCCTGGCATGTCCTTTACTCCCCTTCTTGTGACCCTGTTCTGTCCGGGGGAGAGTGTCATGTGGGTTATGACAGGGTCCTCCTGGTGCATTTGCCTCAGAGCAGAAAGACAGCTGGGTGATTCCCATCCAGCATGGCTTTGCAGTAACGATAACCATCAGCAGGGAGACGCCATCGACGGCGGGCTACGCCTTGCTGGATGCCCTGTCTGCAGAACGACGTGGACTTGGGCCGCAGGACGTGCGAGGCAGCAGCCTGGTGGTGGTGGTGGCTTCTACAGCACAGCACGTGACTGTGGCCATGTGCTGTGTGTCGCGCAGCCCCACCGTCTGTCCTGTCACGCGTCACTGTGCTGCCTGGGGAGTTAGGGAGGTAAATAAGGCAAGCGAGGTGGAGGCTGCTTGGCCCACTCCTTTGTTCCGAGCAGGGCGACCTGCACACGACATGCAGTGCCTCCTCAGGTGGCCAGCTCATCTAGCAGCCTCGTCCCAGGGACAGACGCTGTCGTTAAGCCAGGGCTTTCTGTGAGCTCTCCCTACCGGAACAGAATGTAACTGAGGGAAGTGCACCCACCTGGGAACACGCAGGTCCTGGTTGCAGAAAGCGCCTCCAGTGTGGCCCAAAGCTTGTACCTGGTGTCATCTCCATGCGAATCTGCTTTTCTCCAGTGGAGCTGTGTGAGTTCCTCTAATAACAGTTCTTCTAAATCACAGCTTGAGCTTTGCTTGTGTGTGATAATTATTTCGTAACTGTTACTTTTTGTCTCCTTGAATCAGATACATTTTCTTCCCCAAAATTTCATATGAACAAATCTTGTTTATTGAATTCATCTGCACTGGATACTTTTTAGCTCTATAATGGTGGTTTATGATGGTGCAGCTGAGATTAACAGCGATCTCCCTTCTCTCCACTCCCTCCCGGCCCTGCCCGCCAGTCGGAAGTGTCCTGGATCCCCAACAAGCACTACTCCGGGATCTATGGCCTCATGAAGCTCGTCCTCACCAAGACGCTGCCTGCCAGCCTGGAGCGAGTCATCGTCCTGGACACCGACATCACCTTTGCCACAGATGTGGCGGAGCTGTGGGCCGTGTTCCACAAGTTCAAAGGTGAGGACGGCTCCTTTTGTCAGGGTCAGCGTGCCAGCCACGGCGGTTGTGTGTTTTTTAAAGATGAGTTCAGTCAAAATTCAGAAAAGTCAGCAGGGAATTACAAATATGGTTGAATGCCAGCTCTGCTTCAATTTGCAGCAAGTTAGAGTCAAAGTGGAATTTGTGCTTCTGCAGTGAGTGAAGAGATCAGGTCTCGGCCGTATGAGGAGCCCAGTTGAAGCTCCTTTGTAGCAGTGAGCCTCAGATGTGTATATTTCCTTTGCATCTGACTTAGTGTTGGCGCACTTGTATACATTTATTGGTTTTCTTTTTTTATCTGATTGCCAAGAACGCCTCTGAGGTAGGAGAAATGGGTATTGATTCTGGAGTGCTGCAGATGTTCTTGGCTCTTGCTTTCATTAGCATTCTGGTTTGTTGTTCCACTGAGGCACCTATGTGTGGCTCCAGGGGACATTTCTTAGCCATTACTGCAGTGCCTGCCACTGCTGCATGCTGCATGACAGCGACCTGCGGAAGCCGTGAGTCGGCTGGTGGGCTGGAGCCCGGCGCACACACAGGCCAGAGGCACAGTGTTTAGAAGGTTGTTTGGACTATAAAGAAATAAGCCTCCTTATGAGGGTAAAATACCGCTTACTAATTTTCATAAATCGCAGAATACTCCTGCCGGCCGCCCTGTGTCCTGGCCTCCTCAGGTCACTGCCTGCATCTCCCTGGGGTCTTCTTAGCTCTGGACTCGGGGAGAAGAGTTGCCAGCAGCCAGGCGATGATGCTGTGACCCCAGGACTCCTCCATGGTCAGCAGCAAGCGATCGGTCCTTGTTCAGCCGGATAATGATGTGATGAAGACGCCGTTTAGCGTCCAGAGGCAAGCGTGTCCTCACCGAGTCCCGGGTCAGCCCTTTGATTCCTCCTCAGAGATGCCGAGCTGACCCAGGCTGTGCCCCAGCCGCCATCGCGGCCAGGCTCTGGCAGCAGCCTCTCTCCTTCCCTGCGGGCGCTTCAGCTCGAGTCTCTCATTCTGATCATGCTGAGCTCACTGGAGACAGTTTTTCTTTAATTACGTGGGATTTTATTCACACTCTATGCTGGTATTCAGTGTTTGACGGTGCGTTTCCTGAGCAGGTGTTTACAGCAAACCTCCTGGGTGGTGGGCGCTGGCTCTGGCTCTGAGGGACAAGGGGATGGGAGAGTTGGCTCCTGTCCTGGAAGGGCGATGCCACCATAAGACAGCCCGAGCTCCCTTGGGAGCAAGGAGGCTGTGCTCTGGGAGAAAGAGGCCCACTATTCTTGGACAAGTCGCCTTCCTCAGGTGCCCCCTGCTGTGCTTGAAGGGTGAACAGCAGGACCTTGGGCATCCATTCCGGCTCCCCCGGTGTCCCCGCAGCGGGGTCCTGTTTCTGCCTCTCTTTCCCCAGCTGCTGTTGCCCTAAGGTGCCCTCGTAAACTTCATGGGCTGAGGCGGCACTGGCAGCCTGTGCCCCGCGCACTCAGTCTCCTTGGTGACTACTGCTCAGCAGAACCGCGAGGCCGTGCGCCTCTTGCCCACTCTGCTGCCAGCAGCGCTGGTGGGGCTGTGTGGCCGACAGCAGCCACACCAGCGGCCATGGCTGTACCCCCCATATCACCATGGAAGGAATAGGCGGGGTCAGGGCTCGTGCCGCTCTGCAGCAGGCCCAGCCTGCACTGGGGCACCCTGAAGCTGAGCGGGTGTGGTAAGGTCAGGGCAGTGACCTTGCTCAAATGCAAGCAGCTGCGGTAGCGAGCTGTGTGGAGCGCTGGCTGCGGCTTGTGTCCAGATGTCTGTGTGCCGTCGTAGGTGGCTTTCCCAGAGGCAGCTGGACCTCAAGTGTGCCTGAATGCAATGCTAGGATTAAGGCTGCGGGCTGAAGGGTGAATGGTGACCAAGTCAGTCCTGACTGGACTGGCACTGCCCTAATCCTGTAGCCTGGACACAGCATAAGGGACAGAAAGAGGGTCACCTTGTCGCCTGGGTGTGTGCTGTGCTGCCTCCTGCCCTCCATGAGTGTCTCCCCTCAGCAGTGCCCGTCCCTGCCTTGGTGCCGACCGAATGACTGGACTGAAAGCGCTGCAGACTGTGAGCCAAACTAACCTTTCACCTCTTTAACTTTAGGAGTCAGATATTTTGTCTCTGCGATGAGAGAAAAGTAGCTGAGACGGTGCCCATTTTTCTAGATGTTTATTTCCACCACATTTGAGGCCCCACAAAGCGGGGCAATATGTTAGATGCTATTTTACCTAAAATTGTGGTGAACGCGGCCCCTGCCAGACAAGGTAGGTAGACCCCAGACAGACCTCACAAAGGAGGCTGATGCAGCTGTTTTCAGCAGCAGCAGAAGAAGAAGAAGCAGCAACATCTGGTGGTGTTCCCGTGCCCATCCTCATGTTTCTGAGAAAACAGATGAAAAGAATGGAGGTTACGCTCTCCATTCTCTGTCTATTCCATACCTCCCCTCAACCAGAATGTCAGAGCACATCCTGGCTGGAAGGAAGCTTCTGATCTGTAGGGACAGAGGCTTCCCTGGAAGAAGAGCGTGTGCATGGCGTCCGGTGCTGGTCCTGTCCAGGTGTGGCGCGGCCACCTCACAGCCATGCACTGGGCCTTCGGGCCAACGGGACTCTTGGGGCCAGATGGCTCACTGCAGCTAATCCTGGCTAGTGGCCAGTCTCTGCGCCAGCCGCTCCGCGGAACACCCTGTGAGCAAGCTCACGTCATCCTCGTGGCCTGACAGGGAGCATCCACTGCTCGGCTGGGCTCCTCCTAGGCTGTCACTCTGGGACAATGCCGAGGGGGCAGCGCAGCTCTGAGTCGCGCAGCTCTTGAGGATGGGCGCAGCGTCTTCTGAGCAGGAGGAGCAAAGGCAGCAACCGTGGGTGGCCTGTGAGCAGGGCAAGAGGAGGCGGGCCCTGGGATGCAGGCGTTCTGAGGACAGAGGCCAAGGCTAGAGGGGCTTCACAGGAGTGAGAAGCAGGAGTTCCAGACCCACCCAGCGCTGTCACCTGGAGTGCAGGTGTGCGGAGCCACCCAGCGCTGTCACCTGGAGGGCAGGTGTGCGGAGCCACCCAGCACTGTCACCTGGAGGGCAGGTGTGCGGAGCCACCAAGGGCCCACAGGCCTGTCCCGTGGCTTGGCTGCAGTCGCCCAGTGTGGTGATAACAGACCCAGAGTCCACACTGCTGAGCCCTCGACTCCACTTGGGCCTCTGGACACCATACATAGCCCCACTGGTAGTCTGGGGAAGGGGAGCCTAGGGGAGGTCAGGCTGGCCAGGGTACCGTTGGGGACATCTTTTGACAGAGAAGTAGGGAGGTGCAGCCCTGAGTCTGTCCCCGCCTGGGGTCCAGTGAGGACAGTAAGGGCAGTCCTGAAGGGAGCGTCACTCTGGTGGCCTCTGCCCCAGTCCTACAGGCTGAGGTCCCCCACTCCCTGATCACCAGTCCCACACCTCCATATGCAGACGTAAAGCCCTTGTCTTTCCCCACCTCTGCTGCGAGCGAGACAGGTCCATGTAACCGGCAGCCTGAGGGGCCCTCGTCACGCTCACCTGCTCTGAGGTCGCCTCTCGGCAGCGCTGGTCCCCTTCTCCTCTTCCCCTGCAAGCACTGAGGAGGCAGGCTGTGCTGGGGACTGCGGGCTGCACCTGGCCCTGCCTGTCCTGCCTGCTGTACCTGTGCTTCATGAGGTGAGACAGGTGGGCCGCACCTGAGCCAAGGCCTGGTCAGGCCTAATGTGGAGCCCACCAGGTACAAAGGAAACTGCGCGTGCTGAGTCAGAGCTAATCCCAGCACGCAGCGGAGTGCCAACACAGGAAGGAGGATACAAGTTAGGGCACAAATGCACAGCCGAGGGCCCTGCCTCCCGGGAAAGAGACCTGCCGGCTCAGCGGGTTGGTTGATGGCTCCCGTCTACCTTTGGGCTGGACTGGGGGGTCTTAAAAAGGAAGAATAACTACTTTCCTTTAAACTCCATTTCCTCTGAACCTGGCCCCTGCTGTCCAAAGCCTGAACCCCAAATGGTCATTCTAAACCTGCGTGAAGTAAGTCCCAGTGCTCTACTTATCCTTAAGACCAAAACAAAGCAGCGCCTGAACCCGTTTCAGAGCCCGCTCCTGGAAGCCGGAGCTGATGTCCTTGTTTCCTCTCAGTGTGTCCCTCACTTCCTCCTCCTGCCCTCCGCTCACACGTCCTCCTGGTAAGAAGGTGAGCGCCCACTCCATGGTCTGGGACAAGTGCTATGTCGCTGAGTGGTGGCCTGGAAAATCGGGGCTCAGGGTAAGGCAGAGGGAGGCAGCCAGAGGACCGGGAGGCTGCAGGGACCCTGGCTTCAGGTTTCTCCCCATGATGGTTGGAGGGCAAGTTGGGCGCCAGGTGATGTGCCAGCTTCTCTGTTCTCCTCGGCTGCGAGTGGAGGTGGGACCCGCAAGCCCCTCCCCGTTGCAGGGTTCCTGAGATCCCAAGGATGCCTGGAGCCGCACCTCGTCCTGGGCCCGGCTGCTGTCCTTCTACACACACCTGGGGGTGTGGTGGCCAGCCGGCCCCCGAGGGCTGTTTGCATCATTGCAAAGTCTGGATGGCTCCTTGGCCCTGGCGTATGGCCACATGTGATGTATGAAGTAGACGCAGTAAGACATTAACAGCAGCCGCAAATGAGGGCAGCCCCAGCGGTGCGCAGCCCTGCCCTGGGTGCCGCGTGGATGTAGCCCTTCCTCAGGGCCCCACATGTGCTCGCACCTTCGCCCCAGCTGCCTCCGGAGGCGCAGCATGGCATGCCATCCAGACGTGCGCACTGCCAAGCGCTAGAACTTCTTGGCCGCAGTTGCCGCTGTGGGGTGACTGAACCTGCAGGGTGGAGACGGGGCCAGGGAGGCTGTGTGCCCGAAGGGGCCTGGCGCAGAGCGGGGAGCAGCAGCAGTGGGTGCTGGCATTGGGGGTGCGCAGCACGGCAGAGGAGCGGCTGGCAAGGGCGTCTGGGGTGGTGGAGGCCCTGCGGATCACAGCCTCTGGGGAGCATCTGGGCTGGGGGTGTCTCCCTGGGGTTCCTTTCGGTGAAAAAGGTGCAGCTTTTTGGTGTAAAAATAGCTTTCACCCAGTAAGTCTGGTTTCCCTTTCCAGGCCTCCACTGTTCTCTCCCCCACTGAAATCACCCCTCCCCCAGCCTCTGCTCCCCTCTGGTATCGGCCTCTTGGGACCTGGGCAGAGGAGGGAGCCAACTGTCTGTCACCAGGCTTCAGCCCAGTGTGCCTCCGTCAGGCGCATGACCCTCTGGAGGCCACAGGCCAGGCCCTGGGAGAGGAGCCTGAGAGCGTGTGCAGGCTCACTGCCAAGTGGGGATGGGCATGTCCCCTCCTAGCCAGGTGTCCACACCAGGGGCTGGCAGGGGCCGCCTGGGTGACCAAGCGTCTGTGTGGCCTTGGGCTCTGCGTCCGTCCACTCTGAAGTTTGGCTTGCTCTGGACAGTCACTTGCAGAGAAAGGCAGTTCATGTGGCACACAGGAGGTGCAGTACTGGCAGCACCACCCCTGAACCACAGTAGCTAGAGCACGCGAGCATCAAGCGGCTGTCTCCAGCCGGGAACAGCGGAAGTTGGGCTGGGACAGGCTGCACTAGCTGGCCTCCGAGAGGAGACACAGGTCAGGGACTTCCGGGGAGCTGCCTCCAGGAGCTGCCAGGGGACCTCCCTGGAGGCCTCTTCAAGGGTCCCCCATGTCCCTACCCTGGGCCCCAAGGTTTTCATCAGGTGAACCCTCCACACAGCACTGAGTATATGAAATGTGGGCCAGGCAAGCGTCACGTGGAGTCACCTGCTGCCATTCACATCCCAGTCACCTTGTCCCCACTCACCATGGTCTCCACACCCACAAGATTCAGAGTGGGACATCTGGAGAGCAGCCAGGAAGGGTTCCCTGGGAACGTGGGGTGGGGACCCGGTCCTAACAGGACGTGCTGGACTCTGGAGGCCCGGGTCTGCGGTGCCCTTTGCTGCCACCCCGTCATTCTCATTCTCCATGGGGCTGGGGGAGTAAGATGTGGAGCTCACGTTGGCCTCGCCAGAGTCCATGCATCATCTCATTCTATACTGTAGTGTTTCCCACATCTTCCCATGGCTGAAGTCCAGACGTGACTTACAAAAGCGACCTGACAGCTGGGCTCTCTCCTGAAAGTGTTTTGATGGATCTACAATCAGCAGCCTCGCAGGCGCCAGAGGACGCGGTATTATTTCATTAGCATTACTGTGTGAGCTTTTCCTTTCATCCCTGAGCTGGGGAGGGGAGAGGCGCCCGCCCTCGGGCTCTGGAGCACTCAGGAGGGCTGAATGGGGGGAAGGGTCTCGGCCTCCACGGCCCGCACCTCAGGCTGTGTGACGCAGGGTCCCTGCGTCCCTGCTGCTGCCGTAGATGCTCTTGGTAAGGGCCTTGCTGTGTCTGGGCCATTGGCAGAGGTGAGCAGGAGTGTCTGGTGCATCCTTGAGAATTTCAGGAAGAGATAATGAAAGCCAGAGCACTAAATCCAGAGCACCAGGCGTCTGCTCTGCCGCAGGTCTTCTGCCCGCTGTCAGTGGCACACTTGTGCAGTGTGCTCTGTGGGGTGCTGACCTCCAGAGGCTCCTGTAAGCTGCTTGCCCTTCTGTGAGACATGCAGGTGCCTCTGGCAAGGTTAGAGTTGCGCACCTTCCCTGCAGATTACGAAGCTGGAATGCTTCTCTAAGGTTTGTCTGCTGTCTGCTCGTTGAATTGCGGGGTTTTCATGGCGTACAACTCCTGCGGACGCCGGGAGGGGTGGATGCTGGGTCATTCTGGGGAGGTGGGGTGAGGAGCCGGGGACCAGAGGAAAGCCCTGGGCAGGAAACACACTGTAGAGCCCCAGGCCCGGGAAGAAGCCTGTTTCCTTTCTTGTGTACTCTGCAAAGTCTTGGCTGACGGCGCTGGCCCACAGGCTGGTTCCGCCCTGCTTGGGCTGGCACCACGCCTAGGGGGAGCTGATGGTGCTTTGGTCGCGTTGTTGGCCCTGTGGTGCTCATGCTGAGGCGTTGGGTGGGTGGCCTGGGTCCTGGAACGCCCTGGAGGGACTCCCTGGGCCAGAAGGAACACTGCCCCCCACCCCCGTGGAGGGACGGCCTTGACTGGACACCCTGGCTGGACAGGTCCTTGCCGTGTGGACGGCATGGTCGCAGGCACTGTAGGACGCTGTGCTGTGTCCCGCTGCCTGCCTTGAGATACCGGTAGCTGCCTCACCATGCTCCCACAGTTGGGCCGGCAGAGCTGACCCATGCACTGCCAGAGGCCTGGTGTCCTTCCCCGCTGAGAACCAGTTCCTTGGTGGCCCTTGTGCTGGGACAGGAGCATGTGATAGTCACGATGGCTTTAGTGGTTTGTGGAACATGCCCTGTGCCACTTGGCCACGTGCTCTGACATGGGCCACTGTCCACACTTGAGCAGCTTCTGGCTCAGCTCTATGCAGAACCCCCTGGAACACTTCCCTTCCTTCTTGTTTAAACTCAGCTTGAACTGCAGCATTCCCTTCTAGGTCTGCAGGGTTGGCACGGCAGTGGCAGATTTCCTCTTTCAGGGATAAGCGAATAGACACTCCCTTGGGCCCGGAAGGTCCCCTGAGCCCAGGGAAAGTGAAAGAAAGGCACCCACGCGCACCAAGCCCTCAGCTCGCCAGAGCCCCTGGAGGTCCTGCTCTTCCAGGAAGTTACAGGAGGACCAGCTCGCACTGAGGGCACGTGTGTGCTTCCTGCTGTGCCGGTCACAGCCCGCAGCTCTCTCCCTGCTCAGTGCACAGCAGTCATCAGCGGCGCTGAGTACAGGACAAGCAAGGACGTGGCCCATCGAGGAAGACTGATGTGCCGGCCTCCTTCCTACGCCGTGGAAGACTGCGGCGGCGGTCAGACGTGTGTGCAGAGCCCTCACGGGCTGGGGTGGGCCAGGCTGGCTTTGACAGGCGAAGGTCGCTGGGGACGTGGTGCTTCCGGAGCTCAGGGGAGGCCGATGTTGTGTGTGACAACAGAGATGACGTAGGCGTACTGTGTGCGTGTGTATCTGTATGTGCACTTAGCATGCGTGTGCGCACACACACTCACCTGGTTTGCCTTTTGCTCTTGGGGACTGACAGACCCGGCAGCTTGGCCTTCTCTTCTTTAAGGCGAGGTGTCGAAGAGTGCAGGCCTCACCTGTGATAGCAAGCCGTGTCATAGATGGCAGGGCCTCTTCAGTCCCGCCAATAGTCCTCGTTCTACATTTTGTTTCTGAGTCTGTAATAGGGTGTAGAAAAGAGGCAGCCCCTGAAGCCCTGCCACACACGGGAAGGTGAGGACACCTTGCTAGTGATGGGCTTTAATTTTTTTTAATAAACTTTACTTTGAAACAGTTTTAGATTTGCAGACAAGCTGTGTGGTCGCACCGACAGCTCCGGGGCAGCGTGCCCAGGCTTTCTCTTAGCACCGTACACGGGTCTGGCGCGTTCAGCCACACGCCTGCTCACCAACCATCCAGTTTCTATGTACGAAGAGAAACACTAGTACTCGAGAAATGAACTCACATGCACAGTGTCCCTGCGGTTGGTGGCACAGCCAAGGTGGCTGCTGGCTTCCTGGCAACTTCTTCCTCCCACAGGGTTTCAGGTCCTCCTCATCTGTGTCTGCACGGAACCTGTTAGGCTGGGAGGACAGCCCCCCTGCTGCCGGGGAGCCCATCTCCCCGAGAGTCAGGAGGGGCAGAGATGACAGAACAGCGAGGCCTGTGTACCCAGCATGGCGGCCCTTTGGAGAGGATCACCCACAGCCTGAGATAAAGGGATCCCGGGCATTGGCTGGCAGCCTCCCTGTGGGGCACGGGGGCTCCCGACCCCGGAAGCAGGGAAGCCAGTGGGGACTAAAGGCATGAAGACCCATAAGAGCGGGGCTGGCGTTCTCAGACGTCTGGCTCCAGGCAGTGCAGAGAGGTGAGATGGGAAGCTGGTGTAGAAGGTGATGGAGGCCGAGGGCCGGCAGGCGCCACACCAAGGAGGTGAGAGCAGCACCGCGGTCTCTGGAGAACACAGACCAGGAGGCCGGCTGTCAGCTTGCCACCATCACCGGGCTGCTACTGCGAGGACCACGGGCTGTGGGGTGCAGCGCCCGGGCAGAGTCCAGTCAGGAGCCCTCGCCTGAACCCAGGGTGGGGGCAGGACAGAGCCGCTTCTAGCTGACCAGGGCTGGATGGGCGTGTGGGTGGGAACCCCTGGTGGGGAGTGTGGGAGGGGGCGGGGCGGGGCTGAGGCCCTGGCTCCCCGACTCCTGAGTGGCCTGTGTTGCTAGCATCATGGTGGCACCTGCCTCGTCACCTTTGCCAGATCTGTGCTCTGCAACAGTCGGGATGTCCACTACATGTGCAGGACGTGTGCTGTCCTCAGGAAACCTGCATACCTCTCCGTGGGGTCAAGGTCCCAGCCCATCCTGGCTGCGGCGACAGTGGGGCTGACAGTCCGCGGGCAGGTCTGAGAGCACGCAGAGCAGCACACGCTCCAGAGGAGGGTGCTTCGCTGCCCTCGGCTCCCCTGAGGTGCCTTTAGCCAGCGTCATTTCTGTCCCATGTACCCAGAAGCAGACTGCTGAGCTGAAACATCCTCAACAAGCAGCACATTCAGAGCCGTCGAGGGATCGTGGCACTGGGTGGAGAAGGCAGACTCTAGCCTGCTCACCTGCCGCTGCGTGGGCTGAATCACAGCCTGTGCCCAGCCGCACGGCCCTCCACCCTCCTGAGAGAGCGCTGCGCCAGGGCTGTGGGCACCCGTGCCCCCAGGCGTCCCTCCTTGTTGAGCCTAATGGACATAGCCGTTGGTCAAGTGGGTTAGGTGCAGCTTTGCTGGGAGATCAGTTACAAGTACGTTGGTGTTCTGAACCTCGAAGGGGCTTTTGGAGAGAGGAATTTTCCTCCAGTCTCTGGGATCTCGTTGAGGACAAGTTGGTTCATGGTGGCTTCACTCACACCAAGGCGAGCCTCACACAGGAGGAAAGCATACACAGGGCAACTTGGAAAGCAGCCATACGAGCGGCACTATCCACAGCCGAGGCAAAGGCCAGCGTCCTGACCCCTGCCCGGGCTGTCGTCCTCTCACACAAGGGACGGGTGACCCAGAAGTCAGATGGGACGTTTCTCGGCTTCTCCTTCCGTTCCGTGGATCACACGCAGGGTAGTGGGCCGGCCCTGGGCCCTCCCAGCAGCAGTTAGAGCGTGCCAGGCCCAGAGGTGTGCTCCTGACCCTGGCTTCAGGGATGCCCGCTCCCTATGGCACTGGCTTTCCTTTTTTTTTTTTTTTTTAATTTTGGGAAGGACATGTGTTTTCTCTATAGATTGGATACAAGGTTGCTCCTGCTGGCTGCAGGCCATCAGCTCAGATTCTCCCTGGGGCGGGGCCGGAGTGCATCCCAGGACAGAGCCCAATTAGTCGACCTCACCGGAACTGACTGTGCCGTTTTGGGTGTTACTGGGGGCCCTCTCACTGACCACGTCTGGGATTCCGGTGGGACACGAGCCACCCAGATCTATGGCGGCTCCTCACATGGCATGAGGAGCAGCCCAGGCTGAGGTTCCCTGCCACATTGCTGACCTGAGCTCCGTGCGGCTGCTGGGAGGGGATGGTGTGTCTTGGGTGTTCTGCTGGGGCACAGCAGCAGGCAAGGGTCGGGAACCGTGCTCGGAGCCAGGTTTGACACCCTCACACAGGAGCCTCCCAGGGAACAGTGCCAACCTGTTTGTTTAGTGTCAAGAGCTCAAACAGTGGTCAGAATCCCATCCAGCATCGTAAATACCAGAAAAGGTCAGGGCCTGGCTTGGCATCAGACGCAGCACACTCGGCAGGCTGGGCTGGCCTGGTGCCGGGGCAGCTTCCGGCTCTGCTGGAGCAGCGTGGCAGGGCCCAGTGGCCAGCCAGCCGGCCAGCAGCACTACCTCAGAATGAGGCTGGTGTGGCCCTTATTTTGCTCAGGGCAGAGGTGCGGTCCCTCGGCAGCCACCCTGGGACTCACCAGTGGGGTGGGCATTGCTGGGTTTCTAGCTTCACAGATTCCAGGGAAGGCGCCTGGGGCAGTGAGAGGCACTGATGCTGGCCGAGCTCCCTCTCAGCCCAGGCCCCAGCTCCTGGCACGAGGCCCGCGCCTGGGGTATAGGTGAAGGGCCCAGCCTGCAGGTGGCAGGGACCATGGTCAGCAGGGCAGAGCCAGCGTGCTGTGCTCACCAGGGGAGGAAAGGTACGTCTCCTGGGAATCTGATCCTGGGCTGCCCCATGCCTGCCGGCCAGGCGAGGTAGACAGTGAGGCACCTGGCCCGGCGCTGGCCCGAATCTGAGCTCCCGCGGCCTCCGTGGTGACAGCCCTGTGTCCTGGCGCCTGGGGCTGCCAGCCTGCCCGCCAGGCCTTCTATTGGCAGAGCCGCCAGGTCTGGCTCTGTGTCCTGGGCAGTGCAGGCATCAGCCTGTGTGCGGGCTCGTGCCTTGGACTGCATCCCATAATGAGAAACACACCATGCGTCACAACCTAGAAAACAAGTGTGTGCAGCCCTGCATGTGTCTCACATGTGTGCACACACGTGCAGACATGCCACTCGGGGTGTCCACACGACAATCCCAGACCACACAGAAAATTTTGTGTTTCTCTTCTAGGCTATTCAGTGTGTTTTAATTTTTCAGTGCTTGTGTGGATCCAGTGAACTGCCCTCATGCTGCAAACATGCCTCAAGCCCTCGTTCACACAGATGCTGCCCTGGGCCACCCGTGGGCACCCCCCGCCCCAGCCTTGGCCCCCCAGAGCTTGTGGCCAGGATGGTTCGTGGCCGTGGCCATGGCCGTGTTGGACTCTGGCTACCACAGGAGCAGCGGCGCAGGTCCTAGGCTCGTTGCTCCCAGGGAGGCACCACAAGGTCCTCGGCTCTGAGTCCTAGCAGTTGGCATGAGGCTGTGTGGGCTCAGGGAATCTGTGGGGTCAGAGAAGTGGTTCAGTTCTCCCCCATCTTCATCTTTCTCTTTTAACCTTTAGGGAAGACCTCATGATCTGCCCTCATGACACTACTGTGAGTCTTAGACCTGGCATCCCTGTTACACAGTGACCCGCCCGAGGGCCTCCTATGAGCCAGGATGGAGTGAACAAGAAGAGGAGGGGGCTGTGCTGGGGAGCTCCCGAGCCAGCGGTGTGATGGTACACACTCAGGGCTGAGGCAGCAGGGTCACAAATTCAAGCCCAGCCTAGACAGTTAGTGGGACTCTCTTAAAATAAGAAAGGGGCTGGGGATATAGCTCGGAACAGAGACCCCGTGCTCAGCTCCTAGGACCACAAAAAAAAAAAAAAAAGGAAGCAGGAATCATGCAAAGGACAGGGATGGAAGGGTCACGAGGAAACAGAGGAGCAGAGAGAGGTAGGAGCAGCCCTGGTGACCAGGCCTTTCCTTCTGAGGCTTCTGGAGAGGGAGAGGTGTGGGACAGGCACCTGGTTCCACACAGGCAGCAGCCTTGGAGTGGCTCTACAGGCCCGTCAGGAGCTCGGGCCGTCTGTGATGGGCTGCACGCCCACCGGAGCAGCATGCAGCTTCTCCCTGACAACAGGAAGGTGTCGCAGCAGCGCCGGGCTGGCAGGAGAGCATCCCAGGGGGACGCATCCTCCCAGGAAGGACAGGGCCACCCGGCAACTGACACTGTTAATAACGTTGTCAGGCAGCTCTTAGCTAACTCCAGATCACCTGATGCTCACAGCCCTAAAGCAGCCAGCAGCGCCTGCCTGTGCGCACAGCAGACGGCTGTCAGCAGTTGGTCCCCACCGCCCCCAGCAGTTCCTGTCTCCCAGCCGGTTGGTCCCTGCCAGCTGGCTGCCGGACAGGAGGTGACCCGCTGGCCTATATGGCCACTTCTCTGGAGCAGGTGGCTGAGGACGCCCCGTGTGACATCCACCAGTTCAGCGTGCACCACGCGTGCGGCTATGGGCACCAGTGAGGCTCAGGTCAAGGGCAGGGCAGGGCAGGAGCCGGGGAGGATGCAAGCATGGTGGGCGCTGGCCCCATGTCCATGCCCTCCGCAGAGGAAGGCAGAAGCAGGTCACCTGTCTGAGGTCACAGTCCATCCTGGTGCTGCTTCCAGGTTCTCATCCTCTGCGTGAGCCGGCTCTGCAGTTCCAGGCACCGTGCTGGGGACAGGGGCCGGAGGCCTGGCTTCGCCCTGCGCACGTGGGTCTCGGGAGCTGATGGGAACCAGAGCACCACAGGAGGAGGGCAGCTCTTGTGGGGCGAGCCTGCGCACCCTAGCAAGGAGCCTGCCCAGAAGGCTGTGGGGTTGCGGCTGCAGGCAGGCAGGCAGCTTACCTTTCCTCTGGTCTGCTGTGAGGTGCTGTCTGTGACCTCAGCAAGAACTGGCGAAAGTAACCGCCTTAGCCATCAGGGGTGAGTGCCGAGCGCCTGGAGGGCCTGTCGCAGCTCACTGGCGCCACCGATTCTTTCTGTTCTTTTTCCATTCTTAGTGCATTGGTGGCTCTTTATCTTCGTGCCTCTTACCTGATGGCCACAAGCTGGCTGTCAGGGCAGCAGCATCTCCCTTCGCTCTCTTCCCAGGAAGGATCAAAGCCTAAGCTCTTCTCAGGAGGCTTTGTCTTTCAGGCCAAGGAAGAAGATTCTAGAGCCGATGTCTGTGTCTAGATTAGAAGTCATTGGCAAGCTAAGCCCTGGGCCCTGACCCTGTCATTGCCTATAGGGAGGTAGATTATCACGAAGGGTTGGTAGGGATTAGGAGTGACCCCGGAGAGAGCCCGACCTGACTTGGGGACCACACTGCTGCCCAGGGGAGCACTTGGCTCTGCCAGTCCAGAGGCAGGAAGGCGCTTGGTGGCTGAGGGCTGCGGCTTCCTGGGGCTGGGGAGGGTGATTGGCTTTCGGGGGAACTGGCCAGCAGAGAGGAACAGGGCCCTGGATGGAGGCTGCAGGCTTCCTGTTTCCCAGCATGCCCTTGGTGATGGCCCTGCTGCTGGGGCCACAGAAGGACTCCCATCTGTCTGTCAGGCACCACCTGTTCCGCCCTGTAGCAGCGCCTGCACCCTTCCTCGGCACTTCTCCCGGGCGTCCACCTTCCAGCACCCTTGGGCACTTTGAGCAGCAGCAGGTGGCTCCTCCAGTCCCTGGGGAGGAGCCACCCTGCAGTCAGGAGGGGGCAGGCAGTGGTTCCACCCCTGCACTGTGGGGACTGGAGGCCCCCTGTGTGTGGATCTCAGCACTGACCCTGAGGCAGGATCTCCTGGGTGCGAGGGCCTGGCCAGGACCTCGGGTTCCTGCAGTCCATGCCCCTCTGACCTCCCAGCAGCCCGATGGCCGCCTGGCAGCTCTGGGTTTCCAGGCCAACGACCTGCGGAGCCTAAAGCTGATTGCAGGCCTCGGCATCACCACTGTGCTGTCCCCGCTGGAGGGCTGTCCATCTGTAAGTCCACTGGAGGCCTGGTGGCCTGCTGCAGGGCCACTGGCCCCACTTCCCGCTGCCCCCAAGGCCACTGCCCAGCCCTTCCTTTGTTGTGTCCAGCCTGGCCCGGAGCCCAGAGGTTCTTGGTCTCCCCTGCGGCTGCTTGGTCCCGAGGTCCAAGCCCCTCCGGAGATGCAGCGCAGTCTGAGCCCTGCGACCCCCCCGCCGGGACGCACGGGGGCAAGGCTGAAACCCATTGCCGCTCTCGCAGCACTACACCGGGTGTATTTTAATTGAATGGTGGATTAATTATGTATTTGATTAATTTGTGTGCAGAGAACAGAAGCAAAGCCAGGCAGTGAGAAGCTCTGGCTTCCCAAGGGGGAAAGAGAAGCAAATCTGAGGGAGTTGCCCTGGCAGCCTTTGTTCTATGAGCCCTCTGCCAGGTCTGGGTCTGTCACTTCCTGCTGAGCCTGGAAGGTGAAGGTCCCCAAGTCCTGCCCAGCCACTGCTCCTGGGCTCCATACCTGGGCCAGGGAGCGTCTCCCTCCACAGCTGACCTCCCCTGAAAGCCCAGGCCCCATCCTGTACCTGTACCTTTCGCTAGGACAGGTGACCAGGGAGAGTTGTACGGCCCCGCCCCTTCCCCAAGTGGCACAGAGCTCCTGCAGTGGGAGGGGGCTTGGGCACCCCTGCAGGCCTCCTGGCAGGCCCATATCCCACACCACTGTGCTTCCTGAGAATTGATCTCCCTGCATCTGAAGTTCCTCAGTGTCAGAAAATCAGTGATTGCTCTCGCGTGTTGCCATGAGAGAGAAGAGGCCAGGCGATGCTCAAAGGGCTTTCATCCAGGGTCACGCCAGTGCAGGGGCAGTTGTCTGGGCTTTTCCTCTGAGTGGTGAAAGTATTAATTAGTTAACTTTGCTTTCATTTTTTTCCTTCCCCTAGAGCTAATTTTCCAGCAGGCTCTGATTGACTGAGTCTTTCTGCACGTTTTCTATGGGATAAGCTGTGCCTTTTTATCTTATTTACCTCTTTAAGACCTTTATTGAAATACAGTTCACACACCATAAAATCACTTTTAAATTTTGAAGTTCAGTAATTTTTAGTATATCCAGATACTCCAAGGGTGGTGCACCGGCAGCACCATCATGTCTTAAAGCCTTGCCGTCAGCCCCAACGCGATGCCCTTCCCCACCAGACACCCTCCCCGTTGGCCCGCTTTCCCCGCGGTGGCAGCTGCCAGTCCCCTCCTGTCTCTGCGAGTCCACAGCCTGAGTCACGCACGGTGTGATCTTCCTGACGTCGTCGTCCTCCTGGCTGGCCTCTCTCGTGTTCGTCCACAGAGCCTGCGTCTGCACCTCGCTCTCTGCAGCCAGTTGGATTCTGCTTCGTTCATAGACTGTCCTTCTAGTAGACCTCGGGTGGGTCCACCTTTCGGCTGTTGCGGATGATGGCACCCCGAATACTTGCACTCGGTGTCTCGGTGAGGAAAGACATCCGGTTCTGCAGGAGCGCACCTGCAGGGCCATGTGGTGGTGCCCACGCTTGAGGAATTGCCGAGCCGGTCCCCAAATGACTGCACGCCTCAGAGCCCACCTGTGCCTCTGGTGCTGAGCCCACCGGCCCCCAGCCTTTCTTCGGGCCAGCTAAAGGGACAGGTGCTCTCAGTGAGGGGTGTGGCCAGGGGACCCCACCCATCCTGTCACCACTCTGAGCACCAGGCCATAAGGACCCAGTCCGGTGACCTGTGGGAGGGTCCGGGCATGGGGTCACTGGAGGCGGCCAGGCTTCAGGAGACCCATGTTCCCGAGCAGGCCTGGGCATGGGTCTAGGTGACCTCACCGCCCTGTTTCCCTGGTTGTCAGTGGCGTGCAGCGGTAGTGTTTAGGGCCGTTGCCCAGCATCCTGGTGCCTCTGTCTCTCCTCTTCCCTTCCCACTGGCTGCAGTCCCCGCTGCCCCTATGTCCTCACATGACCGCTTCTCATGCTGCGGACCATTTGGAAAGCACACATCTTTGTCAGCAGCAGGCCTGGCCTTCACACAGGGCTCCCAGGATCCCTCTTGCCTGATTTGTTTCCAATGAGAGATTATTTCCGTCCACCAGTGTAATTCAGTCTGCAGTCACAGGCGAGATCCAGCCCTCTTGTCCAGCCTGCGCTCAGCAGCTCCCGATTGTTTTAGGGTCCTGAGTGTGCGTGTTTGGTGGGTCTTTGGCCAGTGAGTTTGGGTCAACTGTGACTTTAGTGGCAGAAGAAGGACTCAGCTTCCTGATGCCAGGAGGGCCGCTCTGTCCTGACAAACCCAGATCTGGTGGGAAAGGAGGCTCAGGTGCCCTGGGGTGAGGACAGGTGTCCAGGAAGGGGCAGGGGGGTGACAAGGACAACTGGAAGAGTAGGTGGAGAGGAGCCAGGCAGCCAGAACTAGGGCAGGGCGCTTGGGGGACTGACATTCCCGTCTGACCCTAAGAACACACCTGTGTCTGGAGAGGACAGAGGCAAGGGAAACCAAATCTTGTGGTACCCGGCTCTATCTTAAGCGC
>NDGM011125849.1:0-12147 GCA_002564305.1 Octomys mimax
CCCCCCCCCCCCAGTCTCTGCTTTAGGGATAAAAGTAGAAAATGGATTGGACAGGCTGAATGAAGAAGTGTGGGCTTCTTATAAATCAGCCAAGTTAAATAGAGGAAGGGGAGTATAGCTGTATGTGCAAAGAACTCTTAGATCAGGTTTTTCCTTAAACATTAAATCATCGTTTTTCAAAACTTCAGGGTATACATAACTCATCTGGGGATACTATTAAACTGTCAACACCCAATACTATCTTCCAGAGGTTTGGGTCCTGCAGATTTGTGGCAGAGCCTTGAGATCTATGTTAAACACTTATTCCAAATTAACAGTGATGCAATCCTCAGAGAGGTGTTCAAAAAGAGTACACGGACATTAATGAGTTTTTCCTCTAAAAGTGAATAGGGTAAGTGGAGGTTTCAGTGGGAAGTAGTAATATTAAAGATTATCAGGCTGTCTTTAGCTGTGGCTGGCTATGCTCATCTATCTTAGCCCTGCTTCGTGCACTTTGTTCAAATTATAAAACTCACACAATTGTGGGGGCCTAACACCTGCCACCAGCTATTTTGACATGATAAAATATAACCTTCATTATTCCCCCTGGAGGATAGCTAAGTCATATGAGGGAGCTGGATGAATTTCATGGGGAAATGAATGGCTGAAGAGTAGAAACAGGTGAAAGAGAGATGAGCGAGAACACAAGGCCTCAGATTACTGCTATGTAAATCACAGAGCAGCAAATTGTGCAAATTCCCCAATTCCCATCTGCTTCAGAGAAAGGCAAATTTTATTTATTTCCAGACTCCCATGTGACAATCCAGATAGGCCCAGAGCAACACTTTTAAAAAACAAAAACCAAAACATCCCCTTCCAGTTTTAAGAATGATACATAGGTCATAATCATAGACACTATCTTACAGGATGTGACTTAATCCTTACTTAGTACAATATTTGACCAACATAAGTCAGCTGGCTAGTGGTAGATGACTCTGAAGACAGTTGTTCAGAACATCATACCACGAAAGCCATCTACTGTTAGAAAAAAAAGTTAACTACAAAATGTAAGCAGATATCGCACATAGTTGGTATACGTATGAGTGCATACACAAACACACATATGCACATAAACTGAAGGCCACATAAAAGCTATAGTTTACAAAAATTGGGAAAATTGTTCTATTTCATTATGGCTTATCAAAAGAGATTTGAAGGAGGGAGTTTCTTGGATGGACCTCCAAAATGAATTACAGTTTTACAGTAAAGAATTCCATATTCGCTACTAGATCTTTGAGGCAGTATCATTTCAATGGTTTCCAAGTTAAAAATAAAATCTATGATACCCTGTGAATATGAGAATTCCTACTAAGGAAGCAAATGCTGCAACCAAGCCAATTTTAAGAGTGATACATAGGTCATAATCATAGACACGATCTTACAGGATGTGACTTAATCCTTACTCAGTACAATGTAAGGATTTACCTCTCATTTATGCAGTTGAATGAATAGCCAAGGCAAACAGTGAAGAGTCCATCACAGGGCAGAAGAAAGGAAGGTCCGTAAAGTCCAGCCATGGAAATGCTCAAGTAAACTATGCCGCCACATTCTGTGTGAGCGGTGCAGCTTTCGCATGAGCCCACCCACTGATTCAGTTTCCAGAAGGAGTTTCTTAATGTTACCTAGAATATATCCTCCCACCCCAAGTCCCAAGGATGGAAGTACAGCAGGGATCCCCAGCATTCTTAAAAGGTAAAGCTCTTGATGGGAAGTTCTCTCAGTGACAACACCACTGAAGTTTCATTATGTCGAGGAACTTTGAGGAAGTTACAAAATCCACAATTTAAAAACAGATTTTTCATTATACACAAATACCTACTTTCTAGAATAAAAGCCAAAGCCATCAGGGTCTGTTGCTTACTTTCTATTGTATCGGGTTGTATCTTTATATCAGAATGTTCTGTAATCTTGAAAAGCCTGTCATCAGAAAGGGGGGAAACCTGAGGGCAGAATTTCTGAAGGCATCTGAATTGGGAAGGTAAAACCCAAATCTGAAATCTTTGTGATTTCAGATGTTCCATTTGGGCTAGACCTCTGTTTAAAACACACCAGATGTGAATTGTTTTAATCTTTAGAGTGTGTTTGAGTGTTCCTGAGGGTCAAACTCAGGGAGCTACATACTCCTCTTTTTTTTTTACTTTTTAAAAAAATTGTATTTATTTATTTATTGTATTTAGTACAGGGTCTCACTACGTAGTTCAAGTTTTTAGTGATCCTCCTGTTTACAGCCTCTCAAGTGCTGTTTTTTATTTTTTCAAGCTGGTTCTTGTGCAACTGTCCAGGTTGGCTTTGAGCCTCCCAAATAGCTTAGCTACTTCAGTCTCAGCTTCCCAAACAGCATGGCTGGGATTGTGGTACTGCACGCAATCCTTCCCGAAGCGTTCTTGACGAAGGACTGACTTACGGGAAAACCGGCTGGTGCTTTTAACTTTTGGTTTCGTTTTTACACATCAATTAGTCAAGAGAATGAGAAATCCTCTAATTTGTAAAACTAAAAGCTAGACCTTGAGGAAAAAGCCCTGTCCCAACTGGATTTTCTAAAGGCGGCGCTTTGGAGAGAGGTGGGCGGGTCCCCTTCGCTGGTCAGTAATTAGCTAGCTGTGTCGCGGCGCTGGTCTGGCACTCCCCAGCGCAGCATCAGCGTCTCTGAGCTGGAGTATCCGCGCCCGCAGGTAGGGAGCGTGCTTCTCCTGCCTGGCGCTCTGTGCCCGGTCTTTGGGCGGCTCTAGGCACTATAAAGGTGGAAGGTCTCTGGGATGGAGAGGGGAGGAGGGAAAGGGGAAGCGAGGTGGTTCGGGCGCTCGGGGCGAGTGGGTAGGGTTAAGACCTAAGAATCCGCAGTACCTGGTACCTGGCCTTATGAGCAGCGCGACTTCGTTTAACTTTAATATCAGTCTTCTATGTAACTGCATGCTTGTGAATATGGTCCAGAGGTAGGTAACCGGGTTGGGATTGACATTCCTAAACTGGGCATTAGGCACCTGGGTCCTGCACTCTTAGCTGCTTATTAGCAATGTAATTTTGAGTAAGTCATTCCACCTGCAGCATCTCTAACCAACCACCCCCTCCCCTCCTTTCCTAAATTCCAGAATCTTGAAGCCTAAGATTTTTGCTCTGGCAGCTTCTCCTAGGAACTGAGTTCCAGAGAGGAGGAGCATAAAAATAAGAATGTTAAAACTTTCTTAGACACATTGACTTTGGCCTATATTAAGGTTCACTTTGGGGTTGTCTTATAGCCCAAGGAGTAAAAGTACCATTGGTCTACCTTCTTATTGTTTAATCTGAAAAAAATATACTGTGGATGCTTTTCTGTTAAATAATCCTTCTAAAAACTTTAGCAGCCATTGCTTCTCAGCCTTTTGGCTAAGATCAAGTGTAGTATTTGTTCTTATAAGTTTAAAAACATTAATAACCAAATGAAATTAATTTGCTGTTGCTAAACATAAAGTTTATTTGTAGTGGTTTACTATTATAGCCATTCACCAAACATCACTTCATATAAATCTCCAGGACATTGCTGATTATTTCCTTCAGAAAAACTCATATTGTAACTACTTAGTCAAAATGTCTGAAGGTCTAAAAGACCTTTTGAGAATACTGAAAAATGCCAGAAATGATATATCACTTGATGAGAATTGCCAAAGTATTGAAGAAAAATTAGCCTTTTTCCATGGAGGAGGGTGAACCAAATCTCTATGATGGTAGTTAGTGTGATCTTCAAGGAAGACACAGGAATTGAAGCCATGTGTGGTAAATGTACAGTGTATCAGTGTGAACTGAAAGGAAAGAGTTTAGGCACAGAGCTTGGTGAAGAATAATAGAGCTTGGAAAGGTAGTAAGAGCTTAATAAATTAAGTCTCTTGCTCTTGAGAAAGGAAGTTTGTGCTTTTACCTCTTCCTCCTAACTATCCTACCCTGGGAAGACCAAGTAGTGTCAGTTCCATAGTGATATACTGGGCTTCCCCTAGAGACAAATCCACTTCCCCCAGAGGAAGCCATCCTGTCTTCCCCAGTTCACATTTTATTGCTTGGCAGAAGTCTCCATTCTTGTCTTTGGGAATTTACACAAGGTCACCATTTCTTACCTGAAGGAGATGGCAGTGTTTCTCTCCTGGACCAACTGGCCTTATGTGGGATTTAGAAATCAAAGCCCACGCTTATGTACATGGCCTATTTTTCTTTTTTAGTTTTTGCTCCTACTACTGGTGGCTGCTCACCAAAGGAATGGTGCCTTGGAGGGTAAAACTTTGTCACACTAATATTTTCAACCAGATTCATTAAACCATAGGAACTCCACCAAAGTATGCCATACATGTTGGCAAAATTAGATATAATCCATCGGTGGATTTAATTTTCCCCTGTTTTGTTCAACAGTGCTTTACTTGGGGCTAGGGATATCTTAAGTTTTCTCCTGCCTGATAGGTATGTTTGTGTTTATAATGTCACATTAATATTTTATCACTGTAGTATAATCAACTCTGACCCAAAGAAAGGAAAATCAAATGCCATAGCCTCTTTTCAGCACCTGTGTCCTGAATGCCCTCCTTCCTCCCTACCTACAAGTTAGATAGAGAGGGAGGAAATAAGAGTTATCTACTTAACACCAGTAAGAAGGTTATAATTCATTTTATTTTACTTTTTTGTGGTGGTTTAATGTATTTGCTATAGGAGTTTCACACTGTGCAGCTCGAACAGCTAGTTGAGCCTCCTGTTTTCAGCCTTGTCAGAGCTGGGATTACAGGCGTGCACTACCATGCCTGGACTTGGTGGCCAGATCAGCATGCCTAGGGGCAGGGCTGCTACAGCATGTGGTGTTGGGGTAAAGCCCTAATCCCTGCACTTGCCTAAGCAGGTGCTTAGTCTGCTGAGCTATCTCACCAGCCCTATTTTACCTACTTTATATGCCTTTTTATTTTTTAACACAGAGAGTTCATACAGATTGAAAAGAAAATAGTAATATAAATAGACCAAAAAAAAAGTGATCAGATAATTCCCAAAGAATTAAGCAATACACAAATACATTAAAAAGTCAAGTTGTACCTTTTTTTTGTGTGTACTGGGGATTGAACTCAGGATCTTGCGCTTGCCAGGCCAGTGCTTATGCTGCTGAGCTATCTCCTCAGATAAGTTGTATTTTTTAATACTAAAAATTAAAAAAAAAATGTAAACGCAACCAGAACTGGGTGGAGAAACTATGTAATGGTGTCAATTTTCAGCATGTGTCAAGAGTCATGAAAATATGCTTTATCCTTGAGCAGCAGTTCTGTTTAGGGAAAAGTCATAATAAATTAATATCATTCTACCTCAGTTGAGACATTTGGACTCCATTTCTGGGGTTCTTCCATTATGTCGCTAATTGAGGTCTGCTAAATATTCCCCGTTATTTCTGCATTTACAAATCCGTCATTAGCTAGTTATCAAGACAATTGCAATTAGGACTATCAAGTCTCATACTATCATACAGAGTGTTCAATTACTAAATAAAGCAAACTTCTTTTTGTGTTTTCTATAATTAGGTCTTTCCAGAAAGATGAGGATATTTGTCATCTTTGTACTCACAGCCTACTCTCACTTGCTGCATGGTAAGACACCAAATCCTTTGATTCAATTCTATATTGTGAATATTTTAACCATAGGTTTAAAAACTAAAACAATAATTTTAAGTGGATATGGATCTTACAGAACATTCTAGTTTTCCTTTTTTTGTTTTGTTTTTCTTCTTTATTTCATATACGCCTTCATTCTTGGGAATCACCTGTGTTGTTGTATAAAGAGACAGAGAACGTAGAAAATATAGAATTAGCTCATTGCCTACTTCCCAGGGAAAACTATAAAAATTTCTGAGAAAATGACCCATAGATATACTTTTGTTGAAGCAAGGCCTGCATCATTCTATCTATATTGCTCCTTGACCTGCTTTTCCTGATGAAGATATTCTAAGAATTTCAGTGTGCCTAGAAATTGGCAGGATAACAGTATTGGTGACATCCTGAGGCCCCCCATACACTTTCAGATCCCTGAACCTCTGGCAAGAGAACTAACTAAAACTTTAGGACCAAAAAAAAAAGAAAAAAGAAAAAGAAATTTGTATACAAATTAAACCATAGCCCTATTTAAAAAAAAAAAAAAACTTTAGGACAGTAAGAACAGAAGCCTGTTAGAACCACTGTCCAGTCTGTGTTTAAAGCAAATATTTATTCAGTCAATTGACATTCCTGGAATGTCTGCATGAAACTAAGTCTTTGTCTTTATATATAAAAAGCTGCATCATTGTATAGTATTTTCACAGAAATGTATGTTTATGAATTATAGCTCAATTTGCTTAGCTACTTTTATTATTCTAATGCAAGGGCCAGCTTAAACCATCCTAAAATAGGTTTGAAACATGCTGGATAAAACATGTATTTTGCGAAAATAAATTCTTAAATATAATTATCCTATAATTCTTCCATTAAAATGATTATAAATCTGTACTCATTTAATAAATGTTTTGAGGAATTTTGTCTTCTGAGAACTAAACATCTTCCTTTTCAGCATTTACTATCACAGTTCCCAAGGACCAGTATGTCGTAGAGTATGGCAGCAATGTGACCATCGAATGCCACTTCCAAGTACAAAAACAATTGGACCTGCTTTCATTAGTTGTGTACTGGGAAAAGGAGGATAAGCAAATCATTCAATTTGTGCATGGAAAAGAAGACGCCAAGGCTCAGCACAGTAGCTTCAGGCACAGGGCCTGGCTGCTCAAAGACCAGCTCTTCAAGGGAAATGCTGCGCTTCTGATCACAGACGTGAAATTGCAGGATGCGGGGGTTTACTGCTGCGTGATCGGTTATGGTGGTGCTGACTATAAGCGGATTACCTTGAAAGTCAATGGTAAGAACTATTGTAGCTAAAGAAGCTTAACCTTTATCTGTCACAGATCAAGTGTTGGGAGCTTTTCATTCTTGGAAATGCAGACTTTCTGACAGAACAGTGGCAGCCTATTCATTATTCATTCAATCAACCATCCATCCATCCATCCATCCCCCCATTCATTCACATACTCATCCATTGGTGCACTTTCTATTTGGGAGTCACTGGAGACCTTGAGCCAAAGAACACAGAGCCATGTTCTGTAAGTATGTTCAGCTTTCCAAAAAAATAAATTTCAGATTTCAACTTTTTATTATAGAAATACTAAATGTATTTACAAATAATTCAGAGATTATGGAAAGGAATAAAATGAATTACAAAAATGTTCCTCCTACAGTCACCCTCATGACACAATTTACCCTTCAAGAAATTTTTTTATTCAAATGCTATTTTTTATTCTATTAGGTCTGACACATTTTTCTTCTTTTGAGCTTATCTGTATCAAACCCCAAATGCATATATTAAAAATGAAGTCTTCTGTAAGGTTTACATTCAGAAAGACTTAAAGTCAATTGATAAAGGCAAAAATGATCACATTAAATGTATAAGAAACCACTCTTTCTCAGAGATGGTACAAGCAGCACTCATCTTCGCAGGAATCTATACCAGTGTTCCTGGCATGCTGAAGAGGAACTGTGAATGGTAATTCCTGGATACTGGCCCACAGATATGCCATGAGGTCACTTGAGTTTAAAGTTGTAGGTGGGTACTGGTTAGGGGAAGGAAAACACCTTCACTGACCACCTCTGCTTTCACTGTTGAGTTTCACAGAATTGAGAGCTGAAGCCATCCCAGGTACAAACACCTAATCCAAACTCCTACAAAACACAGAATTCCCCTAAAGGATCTTCTGTTTGTATACTTCCACAATGATGTCCCTATCACTTGGAAACCCCTTTTAGAAACTTGAAATTTCTCCCTGATATCGAGTTGAAACCTAGTTTTTCTGTCACACATTGGGGATTATCTCCCTGCTTTTTTTATTTTTATGATTACCTTTTAGTATTTACTAGAATTAAATTTTCTTCCCCTAATCTTTTGTTCCTGAGCTAATTACTACTGTTGGTCTTAAGGTCAGTAATATAAGTAAGAAAGCTTGTATTTATCGTAAAGGACTACTGATAATTACAAACACAAAAATAAAACTATATAGAGATTAGAAGACACACATCCTTTTTATAGTATGTTACTGGATCTCTGATGCTAGTTCAATTAATGCTGCCATTGTTAAAAAATCTCACTTGTAAAGAAGCCTAAATATTCTTATGTTTTATCATAGGTTTCTTCATTCATGACTTTCATGAATGCATGCTTAAGATGGGTTGTTTATATTCCCAACTTTTCTTTAGTTCATCAGCAAATATCAGGTATTCACTTTGTTTGAAGGCATTTTCATGAAATTTTGAAGCCTTGAGCACATGAACAGCCAGCATTGCTAGATTTAGTGTGTGGAAAATAAGAATATGATCCTGGTGGTAAAGAAGAAGAAAGCATCAAGCTTAAGTTTCTGTTCCCAGAAGCCTCCCCTTGGCCTGTTGGGGGCATTTGGAGGACTACTTTGCGGGTATTTTGGAGTGAGGAAGAGATTAATCCAGGCTGTCTTGGCTCCAGATACTCCTTCAACATAATAGGAGATCTGGCACTGATGGAGTTTTCAAGGAACAGTCAAGATGACCAAGCAGACCTGAAGATCTGATTTGTTTGACCATGTCCTTTTGCCTTATAAAATACAGTACGGTACTACATAGGTATCCTAGTTCCAGTGCACCTTGTCATTTGCATTCAGTGGTTTGGGGAGTTGAGCTGAGCTAAACCAAGAGTCTGCACTTTCTGTGCTGAAAACAATGCAGCAGCCAGGCTATGCTTGCACAGAAGCAATGCCCCCACCTCCCCGTGGAAACCTGGTGGCTATGTGCAGAAGCTGCACCCCAAGGAAGTAGAACTCCTGAGTCACCTCTGTATGAAAATTACTTCACAGTAATGCTTCTGGGCCTGTCTTCCCATCACTGCAAATATGTGGTAACACAACTTCCCCCAGGGAGTTTACTCAGTGGGATTTTAAAGGTGAAGCATTTCTAAACTGAAACTTTAAAGGGTTTGGTTTTCGGTTAACTCAGTTATCACTTTAGGTATTATCACACCTTTCCTCCGTTTAAATACCAGATTCTCAGCATCTGCAGTTGAATTGAAAATTGAATTTAGTATCCTGGAAATTGAAATGGTCATTTAACACCTTCGGGCTGTAATGGGATTAGGCAGCTGAAAGGACAAAGGGGTAGAGAGCTATCTTGATAAAGCTCTTCAGTGGAAAGGACCAAGGAGTAACTGTTAGCGTTTCCCACCAACTTCTTGCCTCCAGATTCCCCAGCCCTTTAGGGTCTACACTATCAGGTAGGGTGTCGTTATTGGGCCCTTCATCCTCTGTCTGTCTGTCTGTCTCTCTCCCCCTTTCTCCCCTCCCCCTCTCCCTCTTCTTCTTCCTCTCTCTTCTTCCTCCTCCTCTTCTTTCTTCTTCTTGAACATAAACTCTACAAGGACAAAGAAATAGTCTGTTTTACTCATTATTATAATCCCAGGACTTGACATATGGTAAAGTACAGTGTGAAAAGAGCACACAAAATGTACTTTTGAGGGGCCAGGGAAATAGCTCAGTAGAATAAGTACTTGCCTGGCAAGCACAAGGGCCTGAGTTCAATCCCCAGTTCCAAAAAAAAAAAAAAAAGTACTTTTGAATGAATGACTGATTTCCTCTAATCGGTTAGCTTGAAGTTTTTGAAACATCCACAGGTTTCAACATGAGAAAATTTATTTCCAAGGCCATCCATCAGGAACTATGGAACATTTATTTATTTATGTATTTATTTATTTATTAATGTATTTGAATGTTGTAGGGTCTCACTATGCAGCTCGGACTGGTGGTGATCCTCCTGCTTTCAGCCTCCCCAGTGCTGGGAATTACAGGCATGTGTCACCATGCCCAGTCTCAGTGGCCTGCTCAGCCAGGCCTAAGGGCAGGGCTGGCATGGCATGTGGTACAGGGGGTCGAACTTTGGTCCTTGTGCTTGCCTAAGCAAGCACTTTCATCCACTGAGCTCTCTCACTGGCTCCTGTAGTACTTTATTAAGAATATCAAGAAAGTATACTTCAGCAGTAGAGGTAATGGGAACAGCTCAGGTATTAGTGGTGGTGGTGTTGGTAGTAGCAATGGATAATTAAAACTTATGAAGCACTTACTATGTATTAAGCCCAGTACTAAGCTTTTTACTATTATAATTTATTTAGTTCCCAGTGTAATTTTGTGGGGTAGGTGCTGCATTATGTCTAAGATTAACTTTTTTTCTTATTTTACTTTATGTAAAATCAGAATATATCTTTCTTTTCTTTTCTTTAGTTTTGGAGTGGTGGAGTTTCGAGCCAAGGGCTTGCTATGTAGTTCAAGTTGACCTTAAACTCACTATGTAAGCCAGGCTGGCCTTGAACTCACTATGTAGCCTAGGCTGGCCTTGAACTCTTGGTGATTCTCCTGCCTCAGCCTACCAAGTACATGTAGGTGGAAATCAGATTATATCTATGAATTGATCTATTAGCAGTCCATCAGCATTGTTCTTCCCTTTTTAGGGATTAGGAAACTGAGGCCTGAAGAAATTAGTCAATTTGCTCAAGTCTATCTAGTTTATAAGTGATGAAGCCAAGTTCTAAGCACAATCTGGCTCTGAAGTCTGTGCCCCTCATAAGCATATTTTTCTGCCTATCTTTGTACTTCTAGAGTTTGTATCAAGTTGTGCAATGGCTTAAATATGATCTTGAGCTTTTGTTGATCTTGATTAACCAACATTAGTATAGTGCTGTCGACCTATAGACCAGTGGTCTATGAGGAGTTTTGATTACCCAACCCATCTGAAAAGCTAGTGTGTTTGTGTAAACTATAAAGAATATAGTTTGTACTATATGTACATAGTATCATAAAAAGTAGCCATTTTTGAGGGGCAAAAGAGGATAATGATCATCATTTTTGTATGGTTCAACCTAAACTTATGGGTTCTAAAAATATAAAAATATTTTAAAGGATGAAATAAAATTTAACAAACAATATCTTAATGTCTTCCTAATTGTGGTGCTCCCCTATCATTAGATAATGTGTTATAGTATAATATATCCTGAAAATCATCATTAACAAAGGTAGATGGAAAAAAAAAAAGGTAGATGACTTTAATAATCACAAAGCCATCTTTAGTGAATACTTTGCCAGGTCCAAGTAGTGAATACTTTGCCAGGTCCAATTAAGTGCTTATTGATTTTAACCTCATAAAATAGCTGATAAAAATTCACTTCTGACATTACCATTTAATTTATATTGATATTATCTTCAGTTCTCGGTTTCTTGGTATCATGCTGTTCAATTAAGTCATTTTCTTAAGTCTGTTTACTTAAAAGAAAATAAGAGCCATCCTCTCTTTGATTTTATACACTTTACCTCTTTCTGTAAGATGCTCATGTATCAAAGTAGACCCCAACACCAGTTAGTGAAGCTTAGAGGCTTAGATTATTTCATTGATATGATAAAAATACATGTAAGTGGAAATTCTGATATTTTCTTGTTGTGTCCTCATGAGTGTGTTCCCCTCTAGAACTTACTGTAGTGGGTATTTAATCGTTTCTTCTGGAACGTACCGCTCTTCGTCAGCCTTAAAGCTGTACCATGTTTATATGTGCTTCTCTCTGTGAAGCAATGCCCTCCTTACTCCTAGTAAGCTCTTCCTTTAATAATATCTCATTAAAATGGTAATAGGGAGGTAAGAAAAGCAGTATTTTTCCCTAACATTTTGCTTTTTTTTTTGAGGAACTGGGGATTGAACTCCGGTCCTTACGCTTGCCAGGCAAGTACTTATTCTACTGAGCCATCTCCCCAGCCCCCATTTTACCATTAACCATTTTTAGGTCTTAAATTTTAATTGCCCAGAAATCAAGCTGTGTACTACATGAAATGGACCCTATTATTCTAGTATTATTTTGGGAAGCATTTATGTCATAAATATAATCACACTGTCTATTTTTTAATCGTTCTTAAATGAGTCAGGTATAAGATTGAGAATTTAAATGCCAAAAAAGTATTATTTGTAGGGCCAAGGGGATGGCTCAGTGGAATAAGTGCTTCCTTGGCAAGCACAAGAGCCTGAGTTCAATCCCTGGTTC
>NDGM011125856.1:0-11227 GCA_002564305.1 Octomys mimax
GCAATCCCAGCACTGGGGAAGCTGAGGCAGGAGGATCACTATGAGTCCAAGCTACACAGCAAGACCCTGAACTGAATAAATAAATAAATAAATAAATATAAATAAAAATAAAAATAAATAATATGAAACGGGAAAAAATAAAATTAAATAAATAAATAATATGAAATGGACAACAACAAAGCCTGAACTGTGTTGTTTAAACCAAACCTGAGTAAAGTTAAATGTCCCAAACAATAGCAAAGTTTATTTTATTATTATTTGTTTAGATTATTTTTCTTCTTTATTTTACTATTTAAAACTGTTTTCCTTTACTTTTTGCTCTCGTTTCTTATTATATCGCTCTTATTTTACTCTAATTTATTTATACGGGGAGTTTCTGATACAGGTGAAGCCATGTGATATGGAAGCTTCATGTGTCTGATTTACTTCACTTAACATTATGCGCTCAAGGTGTATCTTTTTCTTTTTTTTTTTTTGCATTTTCGGGAAGGGTCTATAGGGTGTTCAGGGTCTCACTACTAATTGGACTAGTAGTGACCTGCCTGTTTACAGCCTTCCAGGAGCTGGGATTACGGGCACGCGCCACCACACCCAGTCTCAGTTGCCACCCCTGGCCCTTGCACCTGCTTGCAGGCGCTTTAAGCGGCTGAGCCATTTGGCTGGCCCTTCTTTTTTCTTACAAACAGCTCTAACTTACCCATCCTTACAGCACAGTAGTATTTCACTGGTTTAAATATCATAATTTCTTTTACATTCATCTGTTGATGGACTTATAGGCCAATACATGCATGAAAATATTCAACATTCCTGGTCACTGCAGAAATGTAAATCAAAACAACATACAGTTTTCATATTACTGCAAAAAGAACGACTTTCTTTAAGAAATAAAATAATAAGATTCAGAGAAAATGCTGTAGCAACCAGCGCTAGCAACTCAGCTTCTCCAGGACAAAGAGTGAAAGCCTGAAAGCAGTAGCTTGGAGAGTAACCTAGCGAGCGGAGGGTACCACGCGGGGGCGGACACACAGTCTTATAAGAAAATAAGACTACGTGGTACAGGAGAAATAGAGCAGCACAGTACAGGGGAGGCTGCGCTTCTGCACCATGGGCGATGCCTGGAGAGCTGCCAGGGCAAAGGCAGGTGAAACTACAGACATTTCTGCTGACAGAGAACTGAAGAGCAGCGCCAGGACCAGGAGAATGTCACGGCCTTGGAGACAGCAGGAAGGACGTGAGACAACACTTCCTGGGTGGCCATGCAGAGTTGATATTAGGTGGGTGAACTGTAGTACAAGCGCCCCAGGACACAGTCATGCAGAGCAAGAGCTGGTGGGACGCCACTGCAGGAAGGGTTGGGGATTCAGACCTGGGTCCCAGGAATCCCCTCGGTGGCTGCGCATGGCCGCGTTCCCAGCATGGAGGAGTGAAGGAGAGCGATGGGAGGCAGCAAGCCGGTGGACAGCGGATGAGGAGGAATCTCTCTGAGAGGCAGGGGCAGTTGCCCGCATACTTGCTTAGCTCCTGTGGTCGCAGGCCAATTTCAGCCTGAGCTACACAGGCCCGAGAGTTCACACTGGCACCATGTTCCCCGTTAGCAGAGCTCTATACCCAGCTCCATCCAGGGTGCACCCTGAAACCTTAGACTTCCAGAGTGAACAGAGGCACATGGTAGCCTAAACTCTACTGTTCAGCCAGAGCCTGAGGAAAGTCGCATGGCCAGAACAATAGAACGCTTTCTTTTGCTGTTCTTTATTTATATTCTTTTTTTCTTTTATTGTTTGAAACTATTCTTCATTCTTTGCTGTTTTCTTTTCCCCACAATTTTATTCCATTATTTTACATTTCTTTTTTTATGCTCTTGTCTGTGTATGTGTGCTTCCCTTACTCTTGGCTTTTTAGCTCAATATAGTGTATAAAAAGTAATAGAATTTCCCAGTGTGAGATAATATCGTCCTACATTTATCCATATCTCTTCACCTGAATTCTTTCTCCTGTGTTTTATTCACTCTCAATTTTACTTTTCTTTCCTCTCCACCTTTCCATGTCTCCCATAGATTTCTCCTCTAATATTTGTATAAGTCATAGAATCTGTTCCCATCCCCATTTTCTGCTACTAATTCTGTACCAAGTTTTCTCTGTTATTCTTTCTAAATACATAACAACATACCATTAACATCAACTGGAACCTTTGTCCCTCTCCTATTTCCTTCTTCTCATACCTCACAGCAGAGGATTAGCAACATTTTTTCCTTTTTTTTTTTCTTTTTCTCTGGCCTACCTAGTCCCCAACTCCTTATGCTTTAGATAACAGATTCTATAAAATTACTATTAAATGTTCTTTTTTTAACAGTAGGAGAGACATACATCACATTTAGTGAACATTAACTGTGTGTCAAGCCTTGGATTGTTATGATGTTCACATTATAGCTGAAGATTATTTTCTAGGTTAGACACTGATCATAGCATCTTATGTCATTTCTCAACTAGTTGTTATAGAAACACCTGTAAATGAATAGCCTATGACTGTCATAGCTAAATTGGTTGTGCAAGAATAATCCTAACTCAGTGAAAAATTAGTCTACTTAATCTACCATCACTAACGGGGAGAACAGCAATACTCCTAACCTGAGAATTCAGACTGTATCAGATGTTACAAGGATGGCTACCACCAGGCAGAATGAGGTCCTGAGTCTGAGTTAACTCCAGGATTTCAAGGAAAGATCAGCAGAGTAACTAGGCACTCCAACTCTATCAAAGAAGTTGCTCAGGATTCACATATAAAATATCTCCTTGGATAAATTCAAGTTCCAACACCTCTGTACCATCTTACACCAGAAAGAATCTCTATCATAAAGAAGTCAACCAGTAACAAATGCTGGAGGGGCTGTGGGAAAAAAAGAATCCTTCTCCACTATTGGTGGCAGTGCAGACTGTAACAACTACTATTGAAATCAGTGTGGAGATCCCTTAAAAAGCTAGGATTGGAAGTCCCATTCATTCCAGCTATTCTCCTCCTCAGTATTTGTCCAGAACTGGAAAATCATACCACAGCAATATATATGCACCCATGTTTATAGCAGAGCAATTTGTCATAACTAAATCTTGGAAACAACCCAAATACCCATCAACTAAAGAATGGATAAAGATGTGATATTTTTGCATAATAGAGTATTATTCATCTGTAAAAAAAGATAAGCCTGAGGCTTTTATCAGTAACTGAATGCAAGTAGACCATACTCTTAACTGAAATAAATCAGAACCACACATGCAGACATCATATTGTCTCCCAAATATAAGAGCCTGAAAGACTAAATAAAATCTGATGAGTAAAATGGATACTGTGAAAAGGGAAAGAAGAATCTATTCAAAAGGAAGGAATTACTGAGATGAGGTAAAGGACAGGAGAGTGGGAAAAGAAATATATCAATGTGTGTAAGCGGTATGGTTTGCATAATTGTACTGTGGATTTCTGCTGGTCTATGCACAAGAGTACTTAATGATTTATTATTCTGTTTGTTTTCTTGTCTTCTTTTTTAATTTTTTCCTTTTCATTTTGTCTTAATTTCTTATAATTTTTTCTTTCTTTTTCTAATTTTACATACATGTATCTGGTAATCTGAACAACTAATTTGAAGACAACACTGCAATAAAACAAACACTGTCAAATTCACATTATTTTGTTTAGGGAAATTATCAGTTCTAATTTTTCTATTATATTACTACTCTGTATTATCTTTAAAAATAAATAAGTAAAATATCTCATTGGATTATTTAATATGTTTCCATCAGACATCTTATTGATTAAATTTTCATATGTTTTTCTGATATATTTAGTTATTCGGGCTTTTCTTATATAATTTTATGGCTTTATGTGTTTCTTCACTTGATACTCCTGTGTATTTTTGCTTCATTGCCTCTGATTAAATAGGAGTCTGGCTTCTTTTCCTTATCTCACCTTTTTATCTTCTCTTGAAACTCCCAAGATATTAACATGCTTCTTTCTTCTTTTTCCAAATACATAAACTCCTCTCAAATTCTTAAGTTTGCTATACTTAGCCTCCTCATGGTCACTGCCATCTTCACTAGCATAGTGCCTTATTCTCCCTGTCCTAGGCCCTTTGCTTCTCCATATCTAACCTCGCTCATTGTCCTCAATATTAGAGAATTCTGATCACCACGCCGCTTCTTGCTATCACAAAATGAACCTCCTTTCTCCCATATCTTTCCCTGGCCCCTGCAGAGCATCCTCTGAAATCTCCCACTACCTCAGCTGAAATCTCCCTCAACTCAGCTGAAAGCACGCCAATAAAATCAGACCCCACATCAATCTTTTCTTCTCTTTTTGTTTACCACTATTCCACCTTCAGACATCCCCTTTAGTGTCCAACCACCTCCCATTCTCCCCTCACCTCACCTGTCTCGTTCAGAGCAACTACAAATAATAGACTCTCACGGTGTGGCGAATAGGTATAAGGGGGTGAATAACTGCAAAAATGGTTATATAAAAGCATTGAAGATTGAATCTGTGGACACCATCATAAACAAAAGCATTTCTTTCAGTGAAATACAGGGACACAGTAAAATACAACAACAACAACAACAAAGTAAATAACAAAAGTAAATACAATCACTGGACATACAGTTGAAAATTATTTATAGGGAGGCAACATCCTTAAAAATTTCCATACAAATAGCACAAATATACAGCTACTTTCTCTTAGTTCAATGAGAAGAAGGTTTTGAACTAATAGTGTTTAGACAAGATACCATGTCTGCATCTTGCAGTAGGAACAACTACTATAAAGACAACAATATGCAATGTAATAATTATTGTAACTGTACTACTAACATGCTTTGAAACTATCTCATTGCTACTTCTTTCTTATTAAAATTATTAAAATAAAAAAATTCCATACAAACCACAAACTCTTCTCAATTCTTTAGTCCCCGTACTCCAGTAACAAACCCCCATAAAAAGAGAAGAGAGAAAGAGAGGGAAACATATGCAGTGTGTGTATAGAAAGGGATATAGATAGATATAGATAGATATAGATATAGATATAGATATAGACATAGACATAGACATAAATATAAATATAAATATAAATATGAGAGGTAGGAGAATGTTGAAACAAGGAAGTTGAAGATCTCCAAGGCCCCCAACCCCAAGCTCCCAAGGGACCACAGAGGGAGAAATAAATGCCAGGTTGCAGAAACGTATAAAAAGTTCTTAACAGGGAAACTAGATGAGTTCAAAGAGGAAATGAAGCACAAGTTTACAGTAATTACACTGAAGAAGCCCACAGTGAATTTTTGAGGAATAAGGAAAAATGTGGATAGATTAGCCCAAAGAGTTCAAAATTCAAATGACAGATTTAGTATGTAGAGTCCTTGAAACTACATCAGACAGAAATGCCTGAAATAAAAATAGTACAGGTTTCATGCATTGCAGAAATAACCAGTGTGGAGAACAGGATGTCTGGTGTTGAAGACAAAATAGTAAATTATGGTTAAGAGCTCAAAGAAGCCAAAAAAAGAAAACAAGACAACAAGAGGAGACTATGCAGCAGCTGCTAGGTGACCACAATCTGAACCTAATCAGAATTAGAGAAAACTATAACATAGCACAGAAGGATTCACCAACATGTTAACAGAAATTATGGAATAAAATTTTCCAAATAGGAAAAGTGCTTAAAATATAGGTAAGCAGCTCTTACAGAAAATAAAACAATTATGACAGGAGAAGTAGTTCACCAACGCATAGCCTTATTAAAGTCACAGATATCTAAAACAAAACAACAACTTATAAAGGCAACCACAGAGAAACAAAAATCACATATAAAGGAAAACCAGTTCAAATAACAGATTTATTAGTATAATCCCAAAAGGCAGAAGAGTTGGAGTAAAGTATTTTAAGCTCTAAATGCAAAGAGTTTCCAAAGTCAATTAAGTAACCCAGCAATGATATCCTTTAAAATGAATGGAGAAGCAAGGTATTTCCAGGAAAAAGACCAGCTCCAAAGACATACGAATTCTAAACCAGCTCTACAGATAATACTCAAGAATATTCTTGACAGACATAATGAATTGGGCACAGCTAAAAACACAGAAGAAACTAGTGAGACCAATAATGATCTGCAACAAAAAATATCAGAAAAAAAAAGCAATCAACACACAAGCAGATAAAAAAGGTAATAATAGTAAATAAAAAGAAAATTTAAAATCTCTGAGTGTGAAATTATATGTTGATCTGGTTAGAGATTTATGTTGTGCTTAAATTCTGCTGAAGCTGTATCTATCAGAGAGAGAATAAAATTCTGTTGCCCTTCAAACCTTTTGATGTTGTTATTCTGTTATTTTTTGTCTTTCTTATCTATTGTCTCTGTTACCTTGGATTTCCTGAAGACTTCTTTATATAGAAGATGTGTAGTTCACTCACTTGTTTTGGTTTATGTCTAGGTATCTCCCCCAAACCTCATGCCATCATGGGAAGTGGGCTTTAGAGGTACATGAATATAGAGTTTGTGATTAATTCAATGGTACAATGCTGGGATTTAGGGTTTAAGAGCAGGTAGGCTTAAAACAATATAAGAGACAGAAAAGTTTGCAGCTCATTTTCTTGTTTTTTCTGTCTCCTACCATGAATTGTTGCTTCTCTGCCATTTGCAACCTAACTTTGGAGTCAGTTAATTATGGACTGAAACCTCAGCAAACTGTCAGTTGAGTAAACTTTACCCTCTTTAACGTGCAATGTAGTGTATTTTGGCTCAACAAGAAAAGTAACTAAGACACTTACAACCCCTAGTTATTACACAGAAGCCTTCTTGATATTGTAGTAAGGCCTAGGGGAAGAAAATTTTTCAATAGTCCTCTGATTAATTCAGTATTTTGGTGAGTGTATGCTCTTGAGCTGTAACATTCACTAAGGCTTTTTAGTTATTGCCTCTTGTGTTGGACAAGAAGACTAGAGAGGGCTTTATTTGACCATACATTGTTCTTGGTCTTCTCATTCATACTATTCATTCTTTAAATTGTTTCAATATTTGATTTTTGGTGACTTTTTATATTTTTTATGTTTTTTATATTTTTTATTTTTTTTGTATATTTCAAATACTGATGATAGATGCTTTCATTTACTACTTCTTTTCTATGTGTCCATAGTATTTGCTTATAACTTTACATATCTCATAATCAATATTTGTTTATAACTTTACATGTCTCATAATTTGTGTTAAAATAATAAGTTTTTATTTAAAAATTGTGTCAAATGTGAAAATTTCAAAACCACCTCCTAGCATTTGTTATTACTAGTATATGTTATTTTAGAAAAATTTTAGTACTAATTCTCTAATATCTGCATCACTTTCAGTGAAGTTATTCCTCAGCTTAAAAATCTTCCAGGGATTAGGTTTCTTTAAAAGTTTTGAACAAGTAAGCCTTTCACCTCTGCTAAGATTGTCTGTATTTCTATCTGTGCATGCTTTTAACATACAAGCAAATATTTTCTAACTCTGCCTTAATGTTCACTGTCTGCTTCTGCTATACTTTAAAGTAGCTTTAGCTTAAAGTGTTTAGTGCTTTCTGAGGTCTTTTCCTGGGCACATACAGGCTGTTTAATCTTTCTTAGTTTGTTCCCCCCCGCCAGACACATACACAGCCATGTATATAACCTTCCCATCTATGCATATAGCCTTCTAGTTCTCCAGAAATTTGTTGGAGCTTTCCAAGTTCCTATTGTCATCTTATTCTCCATGTTTTCCTTTTAAAATTTTTGATAAATTTTTGAACTGAAATTGGTAACACTGATATATTACAGATTGATGTTAAGCCATTGCCATAGTTTTTCGTGAATATTGCCCCAAACAACAGCCATTGATGATATGGATGGATGCATTATTTACCATCCAGTCCAATTCATTATAGATATATTTTTTAAAAGATGGTCTGAAATAGGGCCGGGGAGATGATTCAGTGGAATAAGCACTTCCCTGGCAAGTGCAAGTGCTTGAGTTCAATCCCCAGTTTCGCAAAAAAAAAAAAAAAAAAAAAGATGGTCTGAAACAAAATCTACCAGCATATACACTTGCAAGATGTTTAGAACCAGGATCTGCAAGGAAAATTTTCCCCAACATCATACCAAGACAAAAGCAATTTCTGATACATTGGAAATTTTCGATGAATATTTGTTGAATACAATTTCCAAGGATTTCAAAATAAATATTTGCATGGAGATTTTTCACAATAGATTGGAAATAGCAAAGTAAAATCTATATCATTTCTCACATTTGTAAGTAAAAATAATGAATTCAACTCATGTCAAAGGAGCTCATTTTCTTGTATGACCCCTTTCTTGCTTCACTCTGTAAAGGAAGGTCTATATTTGATCAAGGGAAGATCATTTACTTAAACCATAGAGTTAAGTTGGTATTTGCTTGCCTTTGACAAAGTTCCTTAAAAGCAGAGAATTAAGGAGGCTGGGGACCCAAGTTCCGTGTGTGCACATAGGCAAACACCCAGCTTTCTCCCTTGCACTCTACTCCCTTTGTCACACCTACTTCCAGCTCCTCAGTTTAATAAGAGTAACATTCAGAATTGAGCTCTGGCCTTTGGGGGAGAAGCAGGCAGAGCAGGACTCTCGGCAGGCTTTTTTCTGGCCCCTTCAACCATAAAGTCTAAATACTGTTCCAGTCATGCTCTTCTTTCCTGATAACTTTGAAACAGATATCTAAATGAAAGTTGCAGACTTCCCTGGCCCAAGCTTTGTCCTCCAAAAAAGGCAGCTGGTTAGGTACTGGATCTAATTTTCAGGACCTTGTATGTTCACAATCAAATTTTGGGCAACACCCAGACATAATAGGTTTTTAACGATTAGAATGACTGTAGCGTAAATGGTTTCTCTGTCTTGCAATCACTTGTTTTATATATTCAAACCCATATTTTTTAACAAATAAATGTTTAAAAAGTTACTTGCATAATTTATTACAAAGCAAACATAACTGTTCTTTTCCTATGTCTACATAGTTTTATGTTCAAGAATACTGTGTCATTTTCAGTTACAAGTTCCTCTATATATATTATGCTGCCTTTCTTTTGTATGATAAAGTTTATAATGATTTCAGTTGTTGCTTATGTTATCACTGAAATGGATTCATTTTGTATTATTATAAGAAGTGTTCTAACGTAGTGGACCATTTGTATTTTTTGTGCAGGTGACTGTTCCCTTGTGTATACTGTTTTCCTCCTTTAATAGTTATTTTTATCATGAGTGTTTAAATTTCTTTAAGTCTATTGACATTTTTAAAATTTTCTTTTGTGAGTGTCTCTTCAAAGTTAGTAATACTCTTTGAGCCACTTTTAATCTCTGAAATGGGAAGAATATTTTCTGATATTCCCATTACTCACACAAAGCAAATATTTTAATAATTCCTCATTTACAATTACTTTTAAATTAGCTGATTTTGTCTTAAATGATGCAATTATTATTTCATCATTATTGTCATTGCTGAAAATATCAAAATGAATAGTTTTGAAGTACCTCATAGTATTTTCTATATTCTGTACTTTTATTACTTCTGACATTTACTTTTAATTTGTACATAGGATTAACTAAAATACATAGGCAAAACTTAAATGGAAGGAAGGTGTTGATGATGACATAAAAAGCCAAGTAAAAACTATTTTGTCCCTATTGTGATTTTTATCTCTTCTCCTAGAAAAGAATAAAATATTCTAACAAATCTATGTTTATTTACCCAGGAAAGCATTTTTGCATATAGTGGAGATATACCATCCAGCAATTTTGTACTTAATCTCCGATTTTAATAGTTCCAGATTTCCAGATATTTAAATGTCCACAAAAATGTTAAAAGAACCACAGCATCATTAGCCATATGTAGTGCACCATAGGAATTGCATATAATCCTCTATAAATTTTATATTAAACTGTATAATAACCTCATTTTCAAAATGTAAAAATTGAGACTCAGCTTACACCACTTGTGCCAGCTCAATCAGAAATTAAATGCAGATAATGTGCCTTCTTACTATTCATACAGTGTGCTTTTCTGTGTCTGGCATTCTTTTGCATTTCTGTCATGATTGAAATCACAAGGATATTGTGGTCAGCCTGTTCCCATGTCTCTGTCCACCTTAGCCCAAACCAAGAAGCAGTGCGATTTCATTTCAAAATGTGTCATTAGGAGGGAGATATAGCTTGAATTTTAAGATCAAAAGACATGCTAAAGAGAGGCAATCTTTGGTGTGTTTTACTGAGTATTCAAACCCCCTTGGAGTTCTGCCACTTGCATTGCATCTTTCTACATTACCTTGTATTTCAAATTTTCTTCCACGAGCTTTCATATTTCAGAATCTGTCCCAGGAGCAAGTTTAAATGACAGGCCTCATGGAATATTTCCTTAAGATCTGAAGAGGAAAGAAGGACTACTTTCCAAATGATAGCAGTATTTACATGGAAAGAGAAACTCTCTGAAGGACATATCCACCATGAGCAGCTCTCCTTTTTACTGGCTCTTCAGAATCACTGTGTATACTAACCAGGCTCCAGGAAGTGGTGAAGAGAGACTTTGGGAAAAGACAAAGGAACAGAGCAGGATGATCTTAGAAGAGAAGAAAAGAAGAAACTACATGAAAGTAGTATAGCAAGTGGACTAAGAAGAAAGAGAATCCCCCAAACAGTAGATGGAATACAGATGTTAATAATGGGGACCTTGGGTGGGTCAGCCTGGGGGCACGCCAACCATTTAGTAGAAAAAAATACTCAGGTAGAAAAGGACTCTTCTCTTTGAGGAAAGGAAGCTTCTAAAAATTGTACTTTTTCTAGAATAAGGTATTAATGAAAATGTGAAAATCTAAGGAAATCTCTAGGTATAATATAAATCTATCATATTTTTTAAAAGGCAGAGTTTACTCTAAAATGAATCCAACACAGGAAAAGTGTTACCGATTACTTGGTCACTTTGTTAATGACATTAAAAATGTTAAAAATCAAAGTCTTTACTTGAGAATATTTTCAAGTAAAATATACTCATGCAAAATATCATTTATAGAAAGCCACAGAAAATATAAATTTTAACATCAAACTGCTTAATTATAATTTAAAATATTATTTTTTGAGGAAATAAAAAGATTCAAAACTATAGTTGTAAAATTTTAGAAAATCACTAAATTTTTAATAGATTTAGTTTTGAAAAATTTTAACTTTTATTTT
>NDGM011125873.1:0-10454 GCA_002564305.1 Octomys mimax
TCCTTCATTTTGAGTGTCGGGTATTTGTCCCAGCAACGAGAGAAGAGTAACTAAGACACCTCATTTTTATACTTTTCTGCTGGATAGTTAAGACCAAGAGAAAGCAAGACCTATATGACAAGACATGAAACTTTTGTATCTTCCAAGGTTAGTCACATCCCCTCGGGATTTACCCTGAAGCCCTGTACCATAGTTTATAGATCCTGTAACTCAGCTGTGTCCCAAATTTTCTGATCAAGGAGATTACAGGGCCACAGAGGAAAGTGATCGATGATGAAGAGTGTGCCTCAGGAGAGTCACATGGAGAGAAAACATTCTCTCAGGCTTTCACAGAGAGCACATTGGTCAGTCAGTGGCCGCGACTCATCCACATGGCTGATGCTGGCAAAGGATCAGCAAACTTTTTTATGCACCTGGATCCTGGTGCGTGTGGCCCACCAGATGCCTGGGAGGTTCAGACTGGACTGAAGCTGTGTTTTAGGAAGATAGTAAGCTGAAGGAAAGTGGTGCAAGGACACTGGTCCATTTACCAGCATCTATGACAAGGCTGTAAAGCTGGCTGTGTGCGTCTGTGACAGCCTCCTGAACCCCAGCTAGCATGCGGAGAAGCTGGGTCTGTTACAACGCACGTGTCTGCATGTGGCCGCGCTTTGTGGGCAGCAGCTCCAGGTTGGGTGCTCCGGGACGCTCAGGTGAACCAGCCCAGTGGGCTGAATTTGCAGTTTCTGTCCCATAGTCGCCTCTGCTTTCCTCCGAGCATGGCAGTATCTCTTGTGTGGAACAGAAGGAAAGCAGGAAAATGGGGAGGAAGCCCTCAGCGCCCGGGAGACTTGGAGATGCCGCTGTGGGCTGTGTCTTTGGCCCAGCCCAGCAGGCTCCTACTTAGCCAGGGTGTGCCAAGACCTCCTCTGCCTCTCACGCAGTGGACAGTAACTCCAGAACACCCCACCAGGAGGCCTGGCTTCTTCGAGCACTGGCTGGCCCCAGGCAGCGGTGATGAGTTCTGACTAGCCGAGCTCCTGAAAGAAAGGAAGAGCTGAAGATCAGAGTGGCCCAGAGGGAAGCTCAGCCCACCAGCCAGGGCCAGAAAGGACTGCAGGGCGGGGATGGCGTGGGCTGCCTCTGGGCTCCTTCCCCAGGGAGGCTCTGAAGGCCTTTGTGTGGTGGACGGAGGGGAACAAAGCAAGGAAAGGGAAAGGCCAGGGTGCTTCCACTTTTCAAGGTAACACAGTTGAATGAGCCCAACTTTGAAACTGGCTCTAATCACTGGTGATTCATTCTCAGAAAAATCACAAAGGCCTCTTTTTCCCCACCCCAGTTTCCTCTTTAGGGATTTCCCAGGCTAAAGGGCAGCCCAGTTTGAGTCACTGCTGTTAAGAAAGGACAAGGTGAGCTGGCCCGCTGGGCCTCTGAGGCTGTGAGCCCCGTGTTCACAGCACTCCTCTGAGAACCGTCTGTCTATATCGATCTGGGTTCTCTAGGCCCTTACTATGGGGCTGCTCCTCCTGCCTTCGCACCCTGTCTTCCCAGTCTGCGTGGTCAGAGGCTCCCCTGAGGAGAGGGATGCGCTGAAACCATACCCATTTCTGTTTGCTCCCTGTGACTGGGCAGAGCTCCGGTCAGCTGCCCTCTATGGGGCACAGCTCGCCATCTCTAATGGATTCCAGTGGCACATCAGTATCATTGCATTTTTACTGGACTGAAAAATTACAATTACCATTTTGGAGGCCCTGCGTAGTGGAAGCACTTCCTGCAACCGTCTCTCCTTCTCCCGAGGAGCGGTGAGCTCAGTCATATCCCCCCACCGCGCTGCTCTGAATACCAAGGCCTGGCAGGCCAGGGCCCGCCCCGCCGACACACAGCCCAGAAGGGCAGACCCAGGACAGGAAGAGGTTTCCTCTGTTCCAGTGACGCTTTTCCTTCTCTTTATTGCCTTTCTACAAATTGCAGAGAAAGCACTGACAAAAGCAAAGGGAGTGGGCTTTACCGTAACAGTCAGGTGAGTTAGGACTTCACACACGAACGCGGGACCCACGTTATGTCTCTTGCTGTGAGGTAGCTGACCAAGCTCACGTCTTAATTCAGGCAGGCCGGCCAGGCCCCTGTGTCCCTCGGACGTGCGCCTTCATGCCCCTGTTACCTCCCTCCAGGTCCTTTCAGGGTTCCCTGGCTTCACAACACTTACTGCGCCCTTTGGGTAATGGGGGAAGAGACCCCCCCAAGGCCACGCCTGCTCACTTGCTTGGCTTATCTATTTATTTGCTACTTAATTTCACTACCTGGGCACAGCAAGCGCACAGGGTGGGCAGTTTCTCTCTTTCTAAAGCTGATCATGGTGGTGGTTTTCTCCTGGCGCTTCTACCTCCAGTTCTCTCTCTCTCTACTGGAAGGGATTGAACAGCACAACCAGCAAAGACAGGAGAACAGAGAGCTGGCACCTCCAGAAGGGCCAGAGCAGGGGGCAGGGAGGGCCGGCCTCTCCTGGCCTGGGACTGGTACCTGGAACTTGTCAGATGCCTGCCACCCCAGGCTGTTAGTCTGAGTATTGTTTTCAAGGCTTAATAAAAACCCACAGGGTATCATCTTCGCAGGAACAACCTCCTCATGCAAGGGCTGCCGAAATTGGTTGCTCAATTATCCACGATAAAAATAAAGTACAAGGGCTTCATGTTTCCTAATGACTGGAGAAGGAAGTCACTTGGAGTTCCAGGAATGGAGGGTGACCCGCACTGGCATGTCCCGGTCACAGTCATCCTAGGAAGGAGACGGCTCTTGAAGACAGCTCTCTGCATTGTGCAGTGCGCATGTCCCACGAGCCCCGCCCGGCCACATTCCAGGGCTGATGGCCACTGTGGTGATGCTGTCCAGACCCTGTAAGCCGCTCCCCCACTGCAGCTGCGTGTTTCGGCTGCTGACTTAGACCCCGAGGAAACAGCCTCTTTGAGGTCCTGTCACCAACCTGTGACCTCCCCGGGAGCCTCCCCTTCCTTGGGACCCCTGCACCCATCCCCACAGAAAAATGGGGCCGTGGCTTGGAGCGCGACGAAGTCCAGCAGTGGGAGTTGCCCACTGGCACCTCTGGTTCCAGGTGGAGGACACAAAGCCTGTTAAAACCACTGGCCCTATGTCCACCAGCCCTACCCAGCAAAAGTGGTCAGGCTGGACTCCAGTGGACTCTAAGGCTTTCAGAAGAGGGCTTAGTGATCCCTGGAGATTCATTTTGGGTGGTGGATGAAGTGGGCAGCCAGGCAACTCCTGTATGCGGAGCAGTAGGCAGCAGGTGGGCAGGCAGAGGCGACAGGGCCCGAGGGCTCAAGGGAGAATTTGGGGTCACAGGCTACACCTGGCACAGAAGTGAGGCTGGCTTTGCTGAAGGTGAAGCAGTGCCAGTGCTGCAGCGTGCTGGCTGGAGCCTGGTGCAAGCACGTGCCTGAGATTGCAGCCTCGGAGGCTGAGGCAGGAGTAGGACTACTAGGCTAGGATGCCCAGCAGCGCGCCTGGCCTCCGCCACAATAGCCCCACCAGCGCGAGTGACCCCTGGTGGTGCTTCGTGGCCCCCGGGCAGCCGTGGCTTCTTCTGCCACAGAAGTGGCACTGCCAGCGCCTAGGAGACCTTGCTGCTGCTGGCCACCCCTTTCTGCTTTTCTGTTCCATGCCTTCTTTCCTTCCCTCCCTTCCACGCAGCCCATGGCCTCTGTTCCCTCGTTGCACGTGCTCCTGCAGCCACCCCTGTCTGCTCGCCTACTCTGCTGGGCGTGGGGCAAACTGCTGGGCCTGAGGGATGCTTCTGCGCAGGAGCCTGGGGCGGGCCTGGGCAACACAGGAAGACTCAAGGCTCGGAAAGAAAACCCAGGACCAACAGCTGAAGAGCCCCAGGCCGCCTCTCAGGAGGGAGCCTGGCTGACGCATGCGCACGAAGAGCGTTTCTCATTGCGTTCGGAGCCATCGCCCTGCCCAGGACTCCATTTCTGAAGGGCCTGCATGGGACAGGCTGCTGTGGTAGAGAAGTCTCCTCCTACCCTCTCAGAAGACAAGCTGTACAAATAATTATGTAAGCTGCCCAGTTATAACACGGAATTAGCGGTTTGGACACCCGTACTCTGGAGCACCAGTTCTAAAGGATATAAGTGTTGCATAATAAGAGTTCTGTGGTTAAATCTGAGAGATTCTGGTAGACCAAAATTAAGTCTCCCCCTCTCTGGCCTTCTCAAACCCTTAAGATGCAACATGTACCATGACTGTTCATAAAGGGATATGGTTTGCAGGGTCTTAAAAGCTTCTTTTTTGATACCAGGGATCAATCTCAGGACCTTATGCTTGCCAGGCAGGCACTTATGCTGCTGAGTTTCCTTCCCAACCCCAAGTTTATTTTTATAACACCAGCTTTTACAGGATAGGGGTCAGCAAACCATGATATGTGAGCCCGACCCACTTCTCAAATGAATTTTATTGGAACGCAGCCAGATCTACTCAGGTGCATGGTGTCTGGCTGCCTTCCATGAAGTGGGGAGTTAAATCACTGTGGCCAAGAGGCTACCAGCCCCCAAGGCTAGGTTTTGTGTTTGGCCTCTCAAGAAGGAGTTCCTCGATCTATAGTTTGCTTGCTCCAGGGCACGCACCCTGGGTGGCGGAGGCTGGGAGATTACTGTTGGAGGAGTTTCCGAGGGCCCTGCTGAGTCAGTGTCCCCCAGGATGGCAGGAGCTGGCACACGAACAAGTGGCCCACCCACCAGTGTGAAAGGGCAGGGAAACTGAGCATCCCAGACCTGGTCTGACTGGGGATCGTTCCAGAACCTCTCTTCAGGTCCCTTGGTGTGACCACTCAGGCCCACCGTCATGCTAAGCAGGGTGCAGCGCTCACTGCTTGCCAGGCAGCCCTTCCTGCGCTTGGCCTGTCCCAACTGCCCAAAGGTCTAGGAGGCCTGCACATTTCATTCCCACTGACTGTTCACTCTGCAGTGTATTTTAAGCGGGAAGGTAGAGAGCCAGGCCAACCCCTGAAGTCTTTTGCCCTTCCCTGGCTCCAGGTTCTCAAAAAGAGTAAAACAAAATCTGTGCTTCTCCCCTCAGAGTTAAGCCCGTATCCCAAGAACTCCTTTGTGCACGGACAGCTTCTCTGCTCGAGCTTTCTGCCATTTCTGTGGCTTGATGCTGCACGGACGTTTGATAAAGATAAGCTCAAAGCTCCATGGCGCCCGCCTCAGCCTGGCGTGGGCCCTTGGGCAGTTTGCTTTGGCTCAGGATTCTATTTTATTTTCTGTAAAAATGGTGTGATAATAGCCCCTGCCTGGGACAGCGGGTCTGAAGCTCACCTGCGAGGCCACAGGCACAGGACCTAGCACAAAGCCTGGCTCCCGAGTGTCCTGTCAGCGCCGCAAGGACCGGTGGGGCGTTCTCCCCGGAAGGGGCCATCCCTGCAGGGTCTTCCTCTGAATCCAGTGTGTACAGCATAAGAAATGCGGGAAAGAACATTTTATTAGAGGAATGATTCAGACCAAAGGAGGGCTGGTGACACCAGTCAGGAGCAAGGGGACAGGAAGGTCACCGCCTGGATTCACACCCTTCCCACCTGTTGCTTCCTGTGTGGTCTTGAAGAAGCTCCTCTCTGTTTTCTCCTGGGAGGTGAAGGAGCCCCTCTGAGGGCAGTGCGAACAGTAAATATCTCACGTGGCCAACCCTCAGCATATCAAAATAAAACCTCCATAAAAGCGTTGTCATCACAATTACTGCTATTATTATGACTGGCATTCCTTGAGAATAGCCCATGGGCTGCTGGGAAGAGATGTGCCTAAAAAAGATCTTGGTTGTTAAGGATCCCTTACAGCTTCGCTTTTCTGTTTCTTCTTCCTCTGCTTTTTTTTCCCCCCGGAACCTGGGATTGAACTCAGGCCCTTATGCTTGCCAGGCAAGCACTGATTCTACTGAGCCATCTCCCCAGCCCCCATGGCTTTTCTACTTCTTATCCTTAGATCCCTTAGCAAACATAACTGGGGAATGCTTGCGGAGGGAACCAGACTAATAGAAGCCCAAGCAGATGACAGTGGGGCTGTGCACACACAAGCCTGGTGGCTGCGCTGTGCTGAACACGGGGACGCTGCCCTCCATGCCGTGAGGCAGGTGCACAACCCCTCTTCCCTGACTGTAGCAGGTTAGTGCAGGCTTCAAAACTCCTAGCAAGGAGCTGATGGTATCCAAAGGAGATGGGGGATGCCTTGTGTTCAAGCCAAATAAAGGAGAAAGCATAAATCCCAGGGCCCCGAGACGTTAGCGCTGACACTCAGGAGGTGCTGTAGACCGACTCTGCACTCCCTTAGCCTTTTGCCTTCCATTACCTTCCTTGGACTTCAGGCTCTGGCCCAACCTGAGCATCCGGAGCGCCTCCCACACCTGCTTCTGAAGAGGTCAAGAGTCGCATGCTGGGTGATGCAGAATGTCCTCCTGCTCACTTTAGGAGCCGGCACCACCCCAGGCCCGAAAGACCGACACCCACCAAAGACTTGCACTAGCACCTTGGCACTGCAGTGAGCCTGCACCCAAGCACAGACTCCAAGCACCCCACAAGTAGGCAGGGGCCTTCTCTACCTACCTGCAGCAGGTGAAATGGATGAAGAGCTGATGAGTAGGCAGGAGATCTGTAAGGAAGGCAACAGTAGGAATAGCACACATCAGCCCTTGTGGGGGGCACCAAGCAAGGCCAGTAGAGGAACAGAATGAAGGCCTCAGAGAAAAGCATGGCACAGAACCAGCTGAGAGGCAGACACCCTAAGACAACATGGTCTGTGGGAGGACAGAGAGAGGGCATTGCAATGGTGCAGCAGCATGACGGAACTTGCATTTGAAGAAGAGATCCAAAAGGACCACCCGATGAGAAGAGCCGGAGGGGCATCCCTTGGACCTGGCAGCCTGGGGTGGTGGCATGGACCACATGATGGCTGTGAACATGCAGACTGCAGCTGGGCACTCTGGGATGCAGATCTGACGGGAGACACCACCACTTGGTTTGGACGTAGGAAACACACTGCTCCGTGCCTTTCAGAAACGGTGGCACTCACAGACCTCTCCGTTTCTTCAATCTGTCTGGGCAGCAGGAATGACATTGACAAGCTCACGCTGCCACACCAGAGTTTAGCGTAATAATGGCGTGTGGTAGCTCTGGCGGCTGTGCCGCAGCATCGGGGTCAGGAGCAGAGGGGTGGCTTGCTCACTTCCCAGACAGACACTAACAGTGATCTCTGGCTTGGTCTTAGCCGCAGTGGTCTCAGTGGGAGGGATACGAGGACCTCTGTCTGTCCGGGCCGGCACGAGGGAGTGGCTGGAGGGTTGGAGGCTGACTGCGTGTGCGTGCACTGCCTAGTACCAGTGTGTGCATGTGGGAGTTAATTAATAAAACACTGCCGTAGGAACAGACCCAAGGCAAGCATGACTTTCTGAAGATGGGGAAGGTGAACTGCATCTCTACTCATAGCAGAGGCAAAAGATCAGAGTGACTGTCACAGGGTCTGGTGGCTCAGACTCTTTAGAATCAGAGAAGAAAAGCCAAACGTTAGTGCACAGTGTATTATACTGGTTTTGCATTTAGTCCAGTGACTACAGGGTCTCACCACACAGAGCAGACTCCTAGTGATCCTCCTGTTTTCAGCCTCCCAAGCGCTGGGGTTGCAGGCACATGCCACCACGCCCGGTCTCATTGGCCATCTCAGGGTGCCTCAGGGATGGGGCTGGCACGGCAGGCTAGGGATCGCACGCTGGTCGCTGCATCTGCCTAAACAGGCACTTCTAGTCTGCTGAGCTATCTGGCCGGCCCCCGTGCCAGTTTTGAATTGCACTTCTCAGAAAGAGCACATTTTATGCTGTGGGCCAGTGATGTACTTTGCTGCTCTACGTGCTGTTTGATTAAGTCTCATGAAAAAAAATCTACTCCTGACTCACCAAAGTGCGTTCTGACCCTGGCTCACGCCCCGCAGTTCGGAGAACACAGGTCATGGAGTTCACGGGCGAGTCACCGCCTGGGCCCTGGAGGTCATTCTGACTCTGCAAGGCCCTTGGCTCCTGCCTTCCCGGCTGTGCACCTGCCTCCTGCCCGCCCACCCCCTCACACCCGGAGCCCCAGCTGAGAGGCTGGTACCAGCTTTACACTCAGGAGTGGAATGAGCATCGGGCTGTGCTTGGCGCCGCGCGCATCTCGGGAGAAAGACGACTGCGTCAGCCTCCCACAGCCCCGGAGGCCGGGCCGGAGCTCGCTGGGAGTCACGGGCGCTGCTCTCCGTGAGAAGCTGGGCTCCTGAGCAGAGGCCGGCGGAGCAGACCCGGCTCTTGTGAGGACGCTTCCTTGTCTGTCTGGGGCTGCAAGGGCGCAGGCGTTCTTGCTCACCCTTAGGAGCAGCTGCCCTCGAGGTGCACCCCTGAGCGCGAGCTGCACACCCAGCTCGGCCTCGCACGGGGGAGGGGCTGAGCTCCAGCTGGTGGGAGGCAGAACCAGTCTGGCTTATGCTCAGCCATTCCAGGTTGGAATGGATGCGGAAGACGGAAACAGGAGAGAAGCCCACATCCGAGAGCAGGCCGCGCCTGCTCACATGGGGGCTACACCCACGGAGTTCATTCAGAGCCAGAAGCACCACCACCTGGCCGCTCCCTGGGTCCCTGGCTGGCTTTGGACTGTGAAGAAGGCTCCTTCCCCCTCCGGGCTGCCCTTGCTGACTCCAAGTAGAACAGACAGTAACATCCGCAGACCACGATTCCCAGTAGTACTGACAAGGTAAGCCCACACCAGCCCAGGTGCGTCACAAGCCTTTAACGAATCTGAACCAGAGACGTTATTTTTAGCACTCAATAGAGCATAATTGGGTGGGGAGGAAGGGGCGGCCACCCAGAACAGCTTTTCCACCGTGGAGCCAAAAGGACATAGTTTCCTAGTGAGAAAATGCCAGTGAGCTGGGCCCGACAGCTCCTGAACAGTGGAGCTATGAGGAAACACTGCTTAGCTGGGGGTCACCCATGAGCACCGCCAGGCAGCAGGAGGCTCGAGGTCATAGCTTTGAAGAGGAGCCTGCCTCCCCTGACAGGGTCCCACCGGGACCTCCCAGGCGCAGGGAGCCCAGCCTTTTCAGATAACAAATTAAGGGTCTTCTGCAGGGCTAGGCCTCCAGCTGCCCTGCTGCAGGGAGAAACACTCCTTGCTCCTGTCTGCGCCTGCTCAGCTCCCGCCAGTCACCATGGTCCCACAAGGCACGGGAAGCCCTGGAGACTCCAGTTTACTCTGCTTCATTTCTCTTGTTCTTACAGTGAAATTCTGGCACACAGAGCAGTGCTGTCCAACAGAAATATAAAGGGAGTAGGACACATCATTTTACATTTTTTTAGTGATTTGACTGGGAAAAGTCAAAGTAAAATTGACTTCAAGAATATACAGGGGCTGGAGCCGGAGAGATAGCTCAGTGGACTAAAGCACCTGCTTAGGCCTGCTTAGGCAAGCGCAGGAACAGTGGTTCAATCCCTGGCTCCCCATGCCATGCCAGCCCTGCCCCAGGGCAGGCTGCACTGGACAGAATCCGGGAGAAGTAGTGAGATCCTGTAGCAACCAAATACTTCCAAAATAAAAAAGAAAAGACAAAAATATACAGGACTGATCACAAACATGGTGCTCAGTTAAGTAGAAAGGAGGGATTGCAGGAGAAGACACAGTGCCATGAATTCCCCCCAGGTGCCACCTTATCCCTGCTGCTTCAAGTGCATTTGCCCTTTGCTCTTGCCACTTTCTGAAGCAGCTCCGGAAGTCTTCTTTTGGGGTTGTCTTTAAGAGTTGTGGTCCAGATCCAGTGAGGGCTGCTGCCTGGTGGGAAGGCAGGCTGGTATAGAAGCACCTCACTCGGTGACCAGGTCTGGTGCCCTGTGACCTCTGGCCCTTCCACAAAGCAGGACTGACTGTGAAAGATAAATAAATGTGTTGAGTCCATTCGGGTCACGTGTGCAGCCACACCAGGTGGTCCCCAGAGCTACATCAGAAAGTGTCAAGGAGGGGGCTGGGGAGGTAGCTCGGTGGCCTAAGCACTTCTGCGGCAAGCACACAGACCTGGTTCAATCCCTGATACCGAATGCTGTGCCACCCCAAAACCGGGCGTGGAGGTGCGCACTTGTAATCCCAGCGCTGAGACAGGAGTGTCGCTGCGAGCCTGAGCTGTGTGGCAAGAACCTTGGACCAGATACATCAATAAATAGAAGATTTCTGAAAGGAAGTATTGAGGAGGACAGGACAAATGTGTTTAAGGCAGGGATGAGAATTTTGAGGGGAGTTGGTGGCAACGTGACCTTAACTGTAGTAGAATTTTAAAATTTAAACAGTTGCTGAAGTTTTCAATCATCGCTTGGATGGAGGAGCAGAAAGGAGTCCACAGCTGTCTCGCTGTCTCTGCCTCTCTCTCTCTCTCTCTCTCTCTCTCTCTCTCTCTCTCTCTCTC
>NDGM011125889.1:0-16142 GCA_002564305.1 Octomys mimax
TTTTTTTTTTTTCTAGTTTGAATGTTAATCATGTCATTGATTTGTAGGTGATGAAAGAACTATGGTCTTTGTCGAAACTAAGAAAAAAGCAGATTTTATTGCAACCTTTCTCTGTCAAGAAAAAGTATCAACTACAAGTATTCATGGGTAAGTAGATTAATATGATTCCTAATAGGAGCGTGACTTTCATTTAGCATTAAAGAAAATTAATATATATGCAGTCATGCACCACACAATATGTTAGTGACAGGTGGCATATATGGTAGTGGCCCACTAAAATTTTATCTATTGGTATCATGTGTGATAGTTTGTGCACATTTATATAAGATACACACTATGATGTTTCTACAGTGATGAAATAGCCTAATGACACATTTCTCAGAACATGTCTCCATCATTAAGCAGCACATGACTAACCTGATATAATCCTAGGACTAGGATTCAGAATTTTCTGAAGATCTCAGCAATTCCTTTTTAAATTTTTCTCTCCTTGCCCCAGGAAAGTACAGTGCCACCTAGCAGAGCTTAACTGATGCTCTTCATTTTCATTCTTAGCTTTTATAGGAACCAAATGGTGAGCATGGTCGAGTTGAAATCTGCCTTAGGCTTCTCATTATGGAAACATTTTAAGAAATATCATTTAAGGATTTCTAAGTTATCTAAGTATGACCTCTGTTGACTCTACTCTTTCTAATGCCTGACCTTTTTTATTCATTTTGGGTTTTATTGGTGGTAGCAAGTGCTTAAAAAATGTCATATTTGTTACTTTACTGATTTGATACTTTACTAGTGGATGTAAAGTGTCATTGAGTATGCAGAACTCTGAAATTGCACCTTAAAAACTCTCTTTTATGAGCAAGTATCCTAACAAAATAGTTGTATATTTTTTGTCATGCATGGAAAGCAAAGGGATTATTAATAGGTAGGATTTGACCTTTGTTGTAATTGATATCTGTATATTAGCTGTTATCTTACATCATCTGCAAATAGGGCTAATTGTTCTAACTCAGTATTGTGAAGATAAAATTGTGGCTTAGAAGGAATTAGTGTAGTACCTGGTATGTAAGAAGTGGACATTAATAATAAATTCTGTTGTTTTATTATTTAAAATTTGTTAAACTTCAGTAATTTTTGTTTTAAAAAGTTGTTCTAATACAAGCTTCCTTTTTCTTTTCAAGCGACCGGGAACAGAGAGAGAGAGAGCAAGCCCTTGGAGATTTTCGCTGTGGAAAGTGCCCCGTTCTTGTTGCTACTTCTGTAGCTGCCAGAGGGCTGGATATTGAAAATGTCCAACATGTTATTAATTTTGATCTTCCTTCCACCATTGATGAATATGTTCATCGAATTGGGCGTACTGGACGTTGTGGGAATACTGGAAGAGCTATTTCTTTTTTTGATCCTGAATCAGACAATCATTTAGCACAGCCTCTTGTGAAAGTACTGTCAGATGTAAGTTTTAGGGTTTTTTTTTTTGTGTGTATGTGAGATACTGGACATCTGTGTAAGGCCTTGTGCATGCTAGGCAGCCCAGCCACACAGATAAAAATTCAAAAATTGTAAAAATCAAATGCATAGTATTTTCTATTAAGACAAACTTTTCCAGTCTTTTGAAACTTCATGTTGCATATGAATTTTTTTAAAGGCTCAACAGGATGTTCCTGCATGGTTGGAAGAAATTGCCTTTAGTACATACGTTCCTGGCTTCAGTGGTAGTACAAGAGGAAATGTGTTTGCATCAGTTGATACAAGAAAGGTTAGTGAGGGGAAAAATTCAAAGTTTACTTCCACTTAAAATGTTGTGCTTGATATTGTTAACTGTAACATTCAGTAATTAAATCATTGTCACACCAAGAAGGTGACTTAAAAATTTTTATATGCATATATATTTTGGAGTTTTAAAGGTAAGGAATTAAATTTGTTATAGTTCATCATTTTTCCTTCCAGAATTTAATGGCAATTTTAAATTACAATTTGGGGTCTCGTAAGCTTTTTTCAGAATTTTAATTTTAAAAAATTTGACCACATTAAAACAAAAATCTAGAGCTATGAGATTGCAAGTCTTTTTATACACTGAGCATGCTAATTAAATGTTTATATTTATTTGTTGAAGTGTAATATTAAGTCTTTCCACTTTGCAAGACTAGTGACTTTAAAAACTTGAATTATTTTGTACAATTTAGATTTCCAGTTTGATATGAGCCTTTTTTCAAGTGATTCAGATTTAGTGAGAATAAAGGTCTATATATCTCAGGCAGAGAAGGTGGAAATCCTGGGAAGTGTAACTTTAAACCTGCTATAACCTAATCTTTCTTTTCTTTTCTCCCTTTCCCTTTTCCTTCCCCTCCCTCCCTCTGTCTGTCTGTCTCTGCCTCTGTCTCTCTTCTCTCTTCTCTCTTCTCTCTCTTTTCTTTTTTTCAGAATTACCAGAGCAAGAGCACTCTGAATACAGCAGGGTTTTCTTCACAAGCCCCCAATCCAGCTGATGAAGAGTCATGGGATTAGAGCTAAAAAAGATGTGGTTCAAGTCTGTGGTACAGTTTTGATGCTGAGAAGACAGTTGTTTTGATTTTTAAATTTTATACAGAAATGTGAAGCCTGACATTCTTGTATCTCCTATCATCCTTTAAAAGAAATCTTTTTTGGCTAATGCTCAAATGTTCAATGTTGCAGTTACTGATACAAATGGTGTTAACTGGAAGTATTAAAGCATTCTAAATGTCTTATTTCTAGAATATTCAAGCAATTGAAATATGTTGCATGTGTAAGTGCTATCTTAGTATTTTTTTATTCTATAAAACAGTAAGATACAAAAATTTGCTTTAAAATTATTGGGTCTCAATTTTACTTGAGCCTTTAAAATAATAGTGTGTCATTATAATGTGATAACACTATAATGTGATTTTTATGAAACAGTGGAAAACTAAAGCCTGTAAAGGCGATTTTGATTTTAGATCATCAGATGTGTGTTGCAAACAGTTAAATGTTTGCGATATGAGCTCTGTACTCAATGGTATAACAAATGTTTTCTTTTTTTTTGTAATACGCACTTTTCTTGGAAATAAAAGATGAAACACATTTCTTCTAAGCTTTATAGGTTCATGTTTGATTTTTTTGTTATTCATATCACAGTTCTGAATACATTTCATTTTGTGAGACTAACACAGTGAATAAAAAGTCTTACATAAAGTAAATATTAATGTATGACATACTAGCTACACAGATGTGATGAAAATCAGTCTTTAAACTCAAAACATGTTAACAAAAATGCTACTCTTGCATTGGTTTTGATTCATATTTTACAATAGATGAGAGAAAGAACCCTATTTTTTTCATTCACCATTGTATCTTTAAAACTTACTATGCCCAGAATATAAGGTGTTAAATGAATGATCTGAAACATTCATATGAAACAAATGAAGTTTATTTTTTTATTCTTTTTTTTACTGGGGAGCCAAGGGGCCCTAAGTCCAGCCATGAAGATGGCTCTCCGGAACAAAGAGACTGATGCAGGGCCGTACCCAGGTTTTATTCAGTGGAGGAGGAGTGGGTTGAGGAATGACTGAGAATTATGGGAAGTAGGTGAGTACTATGAGCTGAGCTAGGTAGGTGGCCTACTTACCTCTGCCATATGCAGAGAAAGTAAGTTGCATTATGCTGTTGAGATGGTATCTAATGTTTCAGGGGTCTGTTGCTTCAACTCTGATGTAATTTTTTAAACCCCAGGAAGTCATAGCCTCTATCTCAAGGCTTGATCCCAGCTGGTGGCGTGTGGAGCGTTGGCTCTTCATCCTGTCTTGACCCAGCTCACAGTAAAGAGCAGCAGATGTAGGTTATCAGGGAAAAACACACATGCCACCTTCAAAGACTATCACCAGCACCAATATACATTGCTTAAGGCCAATTGAAAGGATAGAGAGAAGTCCTAGCCAGCTTTTTATGTATCTATACAAGAAAATAGGATCAGGCGCAGGCAAAATAGAGACAGTTGCTATTCTTCCAAGGAGAGCTGCTCAGGTAGTCCTCCACAGTTCCCCCTTCTTTGTTTTGAAGAAGCTGGAGCAGTGTCAGTTGTGGCCCCATAGCCCATAGCTGTTGTTGGGCTGAGAATCCTCTGTGACACATGTAGCTGCTAGGAAAGCAAGCATAGCAATGAAAAGATTTTCAAGTGGTTGAATCAACCCTGGCACACCATCAGCAAGGTGGTGTGCCTCATGAACGGTCTGCTTCAGGCCGTCCCATGACTGGGCGATGCGCTATTAGGTCCATTGCTTGAGGTTTAGGCAGAGGGTCTGACAGGTTGTACCCATGCATTGGATATTTACCATGGAACTGCTCCAGTGGGTGGAGACAAGCCTCTTCCATCGTTAGAGATGAGGTTTTCTGATATGAGGCTCTGGAAGCCTTTGAACGGGGGGTTGAAGTCTCTTAGTGCTTCTGAGTGATGATGATCCATCATGGAGCTGACTGGTCCATGGAGTCACACATAGGGATGGAATCCATAATGTTTCTCCATCTCTAAATTGGTCACACAAGGTCCCAGTGGATTGCCTGCATGTGATTCTGGTTAGTGGTCATTATGTTGACAAGGTTGTGTGACCCGGCCACCTTGAGCACCAATTGTAGGAGTCCCCTCCAGGTTCTTGTTTCGGTCCAAGAAGTCAATATTTGTAATCCCAAAGGTACATTATTGGTATCCCACCAAATCAGTTCCAATGTACCACTTCCAGTGCAACCCACAGTGAAAATGAAGATACTAAAACAAATTTATAAATATTGGGGTGTGAAGGGGCCCTAAGTCCAGCCACGAAGATGGCTTTCTGGAACAAAGAGCCAAATGAAGTTTAGGCAAAAATGATGAGTTTGTTGCTATCAATCTAGCAGTCTATGTAACAATCTCAAGTAACAAGTTCCCAAGGTATTGTGGTATATGAATTTAGTTGATAAGAGTGCCACATATGCAAAAGGAAGGGGTATTTAGCAGACAGTGGTAGAATAATTGATTAGATACGTACCCCCACCATACTCGGTTCCATGTGAACTATAAAATAGTCAGACTATAAAATATAGTGTTAAAAACCTTTAAATTGGAAGTAAAGGTTGACTTTAAGTTCCAAAGACAGAAATCACAAATGAAAAAGTGAATAGAGTTGAGTAAAGTGTGTGTGTGTGTGTGTGTGTGTGTGTGTGTGGTGTAAATGAAAAGTGAAAAGTAGACTACTCTGACTTCAGTTGATCATTGGTATGTGTGCTTCATGTGTGGATGTGTAGGAATACTGATACTGAAAATGTTCAGATTGTTTATGATATCTATGTTTTAATTGTTTTGCTAATTTGTATTGTTTACAAAGAGTATTTATAGTTCATTACTTTTTTATTTTACTCTTAAACTCCTTAGCTGTAGCTGTCTAGATTTTTTAAAGATTTTTATTTTACTTGATTTGTTAGAGTATCATATTTATTGCCGAATCAGTACAAAGATAGAAAATTACAAATCATCTGAACACCTTAACAGACTGAGAGTATCTTTATGTTTACTTTTCCATTTCTAGGTATAGGTTTGAATGATTTCTTTAAAAATTGTCAAGGTAGGGTTGGCAAGATAGCTCAGGGACCCAACCCCAGCACCACGTGTTACACTGGCCTGGTGCAGTGAACTGGCCACAGATTACAGGCATGTGGTGGCACATGCCTGTAATCCCAGCACTGAGGAGGCTGAAAATGAGGATCACTATGAGTCTGAGCTGCGTAGGAGACCCTCTACAAAATACATTTAAAAAATCCAAGTGACATATGTCTAAGATTAGAAAATAAAGTAGAGGAAATGTTTATAAAAGAAATATTTTTTTGCCCCTTTTCCTAATTGTCACCCTACATTCTGTAAATCACCTTGAACCATTCCTAGATGTTTCCATTACATATACATATATTTTAGTCTGCTGTATTTAGAGAGAGATTTATGTTGGGTAGGTAAGGATTTAACTTACCTCTCCTTAACTCACTTTAGAAGTATACTTTGTGGGATGTTATTAATAGTACCCTTTTTCTTCCATTTCTCTTTCTACGTTATAACATCTGTAAATTACACATTTATTGTTCCAAAGTTAATATTTGCATTCTCACCTAAACCATTGTCTCTTTTGTTTTATGTACAGCTTGACTGCAAAAGTGAAACTGTAGCCAATGTTTACATTTACTTATGTAAATGTTATGGGCCAGTTAATGCATTCTTCATTATCTTTCCTTTTTTGGCCTCTGTAGATTTCTACATGTTGAATCTACTGAATCTACATGTTGATTCTACTGTTGAATCATGCCTCTGTGAGCCATACCTCTCTTGCTTATGTTCTGGTGGGTTATTTTTGTTTTGGTGGTTTATTTTTTTCTGGTACTGGGATCAAACCCAGGAGCACTCTCCACTGAGCTGTATTCGTAGCTTTTCAGGGTCTTGCCAAGTTGCCCAGCTTGACCTTGAATTTGCACCTGCCTCAGCCTCCCAAATAGCTAGGTTTACAGGGGTGTGCAGCATGCCCAGCTATTTAATAGTTTTTAAGTAACTTTAATCAAGAACTATTTTATTATTCACCAAATGTGTATTAGTGTATTTTCTGCTTCTTTTGTACTTCCTTCATTCATAAAATTTAACCTAAGAAATCAAATGTTTCAAACTGAGCATTTTCCCCAATGCCTAGCTTCAAAAATATTAAGTTTTATTTTTATTTATTTTATGTATTTATTTTTTTTTGGTGGAACCGGGGATTGAACTCTGTCCCTTGTGCTTGCCAGGGAAGCACTTATTCCACTGAGCCATCTCCCCGGCCAAAAATATTAAGTTTTAATTTACAAGTTGTATGTATATTTAATGCAACTCATGGTTCACTTTAATCAAATTCAGTCATCTGTCCCAGTTTGGTATCTTTTCCCTTCACCTCTTAGGCTAGTGTCTTCTCTAACTATGGTCCAACTCCCCTCAAGGTTATTTCTGATGAAGGTTAGTATTTTTTTTTTTTTCATGAATCCTTACATGGTAGTAGGAGCAAAATAATAGCCCAAACTCAGAGCATGGAGTAAGAAGACTCAATGGTATATAACAGGGCTTTCAGAATGATGGTGGTGTGCTAGGGCACAGCAGTGGGGGTGGATGGACCTGATTTCACATAGGGTGAGTAACCTACTCACTCTGCCTGTCCTGGGGCTTGGGGGTGGTTTAGCAGTGATTTTCCTACTGTTGTTAAGCACTGGTTGCAGTTCTATATTAGAGCACTACCTGAGAGCCCCCCCCCCCCTTCCTATAGCTTTGCTTCACTGGGTAGTTGGCTCTCCGCTGTTCTTATTAGGGTGAAAGCAACTTTTCATTGTTTGCTGTGACCTTGATTTTTAATCAGGTATTAAAAAAGACACCTCTTTATTCTTTTGGAACATCTTAAGATCCTTTTAAAACTTGAGGGACTTGCCAGTAACTTGTGTTCAACTTTAGATGAAGCCTGCATTGGGCTGCACCACGTTTTACAGCTTTCTTGTGTTAGTGCAAATTGTCCAGAAGGGAGTCTCCCAAGCTCCTGGCTGTGAGGATCTAGCCAGAGACAGTCAAGCGTGGGCAGCCCAGGAGCTGGATTCCAAAGCTACTGTTGGAGCTGCAGTCCCCCGAAGCTGTTTCCTTCTTCTGCTGTGCTGCTTGTGGAGGTGGTGCTCTGGGGCGACCCTGACCCTGGTCTCTCTGGGCTCATTGATCTGGCTGCAGGAGCCCCTCTGGGTTCCCAGTTCACAGCAGGAATTTGGGGAGGTAACGATCTGGGGAACTGAGACACTGCAAATTGGTTCATGCAGCTGGGAGCTCAGGCTGATTGCATCCAGGTGAGTAACTGTGTGTGTGTGTGTGTGTGTGTACATGCACACTGGGGGTGGGAGGAGCAGGGTTCCGTTTTTTAGAATTGCAGTTCCTAATCCTGTTGTATATTGTGTGACTCATGTTTATATAAAACTTTATCACTTTGTCCAACAGAGATTAACAAGCCTGTGTAGAGTCTCTGAACTACAGATTAAGACTGTAGCTCTAGAAATAGTTGGTACTATGAGAGAGCAATCTCATGTTGAGAGAACAGGGATGACAAGGGGTATAGTGAGATGAACGCTGAAAAATGAACAGATGAGGTTTGCGTCAAGTTTGAGAGCTGGCAACTGAAGTAAATTCTTTTAGTTCCTGAGTGACTGTTTCACTTTTTTGTTGTTAAGCATATTTACAGCATATAATGATCACATTCCTCGTGGGATGTTGGTACTTGTACATAACTTGATTCTTCATCCTTCATTCTCCCTCCATTCCTCCAGTCCCATGCCCTCTGACTTTTGGTCCCCTTCCCCTTTTTAGGTATTATAAGTCATGCTGCTAGAAACATAGATATGCAGCATCATTGTCATATGACTTTCACTCTTTTGGGAAGATACTTAGGAGGAAAATTGGGTCAAATGGAATTTCTAGTTTTAGCCTTTTGGGGTGTCACCATGCTGATTTCCATAATGACTGTACTAGTTTACATTCCCACCATCAGTGTAGATGCCCCCTCCCACCCTCACCAGCATTTGTCATCTGATTTCTTGATATGATTCATTCTTGAGTAAGATGGTATCAGTGTTATTTTAATTTGCATTTCTACAATGGCCAGAGACAGCATTTTAAATGTATTTATTGGGCATTTGTACTTTTTTTTGATGTTTTATTTATTTATTTGGTACAGGGTCTCAATATGCAGCTTGGATTCCTAGTGATCCCCTGTCTCATCCTCTCAAGCATTGGCATTACACGCATGCACCACTACACCCGGGCTCCCAATCACCATGGTGGGCCCGGGGTTCCAGGGCCAGCAGGGCATGTGGTACCAGGGATCCACTCAGATCCTTCACTTGCCAGGCACGTGCTTATGCCCCTGAGCTATCTCCCCAGCCTTTTTCTTCTTGAGGCAAGGTCTCGCTATGCAGCTCTGGATGGTCTTGAGCTCACTTCATAGCTCAGGTTGGCCTTGAACTCACAACGATCCTCCTGCCTCATCCTTCCAAGTGCTGGGATTACAGGTGTGAGCTACCACATCAAGCAAAGCACTTGTACTTCTGAGAAGTGTCTTTATTTCAGTTGTCCATTTTCTGCCTGGGTCTTTTATTTTGGGAGAATCTTTTTGTTGCTGTTGTTCTGTACATATTCTAAATGTTAGTAACCTCTGAGGAATAGCTGGATCGAATTTTTTTGTCTCATTCTATAGATTTTTTTTTTTTTTACTCTGTTGGTGGTTTACTGTGCAGAAGCTTTAAAATTTGATATGATCCCACTTACTGATCCTCAGTATTGTTTCTTGTTGGAGGGAGTCTATTCACAAAATCCTTCCCTATACCTATGTATTCAAGAGTTTTATCTATTTTTATCCTCCAACAGATTGTTTCGTTTAACATTTAGATCTTTGACTCATTTTTATTTTAGTTTAGTAATGGTGAGATATGTTCGTCTAGATCAATATTTCTGCAGATATCTAATTTTCCTTTTGCCATTTATTAAAGAGGCTATCTTTGCTCCAGTGCATATTTTTGCACCTTTTGTTAAAGATAAAGTAACTGAATGTACCTGAAGTTGTTTCTGTTTCCTGTATTCTGTTCCATTGAGCCACATGCCTGTTTATATGCTAGTCCTATGCTGTTTTTTTTTGTAAGTCACTGTAGCTTTGTAATACAGCTTCATTCTGGAATTGTGATACCTTCTGCTTTGTCAGGATTATTATCCACAGTTGCTTTTGCTGTTCTGGGATTCTTATGGTTCCATGTGAGTTTTAGAATGGTTTTCTCTAGATCTGTGAGGAATGCCCTTAGTATTTTGATTGGCATTGTGTCAGTTGCCAGTTGACTGGCATTATCAGCTCTGGAAGCGTAGCCATTTTGATTAGTATATTGGTTATGCTTATCAAGGAACATGGGTGGTCTTCCTGTTTCCTGTTGTCTTCCTTGCTCTCCTTTTCCTGAATGATATACTTTTCATTGATTAGTTTAATTCCTAAGTATTTGACTTTTCTTGAGGCTATCGTTAATGGTATTGTTTTCCAACTTTATTTCCCAATGAGTTCATTATTAGTGTATATGCTTGCTATTGATTTTTTTGTGTTGATTTTCACCTTGCTATATTGCTGAATTTGGTTATTCTAGGAGTCTTTTGATATTTTTGTGTCTTGTAAATAGAGGACCATAACATCTGCAAGTAACAACACTTGCACTTTATCCTTTGCTGTATGTATCCTTTTTATTTTTTTCTCTTACCTGATTACCCTAAGTAATGTTTTCAGGACCATGTGGAAGAGGAATCCTTGTCCAATTCCTCATTGGGGCCCTGTTGTAGGACCACCGATCTCCTGTTCAGAGGTACGGTGACAGAATAAAACACAGATAAACATATGTCTTACTTACAAGATACACCAGGATGGTCAGAGCTCAGTGGTGGGCTAGGACCACAGAACATGGTGTCTTTGGCTTCTCTTTAGGTGCACAGCTTGATTGGGGCATGTGCTGGTGGGCTGGCAGAAAGTAGTGGGGGTGAATTGCTGTTGGTGTCGAGGTTCGACTGCATTTTTGAAAAACATACAAAGTCAGGGTTAACTAGCGACCTGATTGCCTATTTACTGCAGCTACTGAGCTAGATTGAATTTGCATGAATCACGGTCCTCAATTGCCATGTTGTCTTGCTTTGAGGCACCAGAACTTCACAGCTCTGGCCATTGGCTTAAAGATTAATCTTTCTTTAAGCCAGTCAGGGGTCTCACCACATGTCATGTAGGTTTAGGACAGACATCAATTTATTTTTGTGCCAATTTATTAATATTAATTATTGCCTGGCCTGTACCACATCATGTTGGTCCTGAGCAGTTTTTGATTTTAGAAAGCTTTCATTTTCCCTCACTTAATATGATACTGCTTGTCATATATGCTTTTTTTTTTTATCAGATTAAGTTAAGATCCTTCTATACCTATTTTCTTTATGGTTTTTATTATGAACAGATGTTGGATTTTCTCAAAGATTTTTTTCTGTGTTGAGATGATCTAGTTTTTGTTTTGTATTTAGTACAGGATCTATAGGGTCTCACTACACAGATTGGACTCTAGTGGTCCTCCTGTTTTTAGCCTCCCAAGTGCTGAGATTACAGGCGGGTGTCACCACATCCAGTCTCATTGACTGGCTCGGTATGCCCTGGGTGTGGGGGCTGGCATGGCATGCCAGGGATCAAACCATGGTCCATGCGCGTGCATAAGTAGGCGCTTTAGTCTGCTGAGCTATCTGGCCTGCCTGAGATGATCTAGTTTTTGCCCTTCTGTTTGTGATGGATTACATTTTAAATATTTATTTATTTATTTGGTACAGGGTCTTGCTATGTAGCTTGGACTTGTAGTGATGCTCCTGTCTCAGCCTCCCCAGCACTGGGATTACAGGTGCTCACCACCATACCTCGTTTCCATGGCTGGCACAGTCCACCAGGGGTTCCAGGGCTGGCACGGCATGCAGTACTGAGGATTGAAACTTGAGTCCTTGAGCTTGCCAGGCAGGTTCTTAGACCACCGAGCTATCTCCCCAGTCCCTACATTTTTGATTTCCATAGATTGAACCATCCTTTCATTCCTGAGATAAAGCCTACTTGGTCATGGTGTGTGATCTCTTTGGTGTTTTGTTGCATTCTGTTTGTGAGTATCTTGTTGAGGATTTTTATATTTATCTTCATTTAAGAGATTGGCCTGTAGTTCATTTTTATTTCTTACTTTTTTTGGCAGAACTGGGGATTGAACTCAGGCCCTTGTGCTTGCGAGGGAAGCACTTATTCTACTGAGCCATCTCCCCGGCCTCTTGTAGTTCATTTTTAAAAATGGATCGTTCTCTGGTTTTAGAGCAGAATAATGTTAGCATAATGCTTCTAAGGATGATTTTAGGGATACTGCTTCCCTTTTAATTTCATTAAAGAATTTGAGGGAAATTGGTATTAGATCTTTCCTGATGCTCTTATAGAATTTAACAGTGTATCTGTCAGGTCACACTTTTCTTAGTTGGTAGTTTTTTAAAATTACTGCTTAATTTCACTGCCTACTACTGGGTTATTCAAGATTTTTAAATCCTCTTGATTCATTTTTGGTAATTCATATGTATGTAGGAATCTATCCATGCTGAATTCTTAAGTTTATTGGCATATAGGTTGGTGAAGCAGTGGCTAATAATTTTGATTTTGGCAGTGTCTTGTGATTTCACCTTTTTCATTTCTAATTCATGATTTTTCTTACCTTTTTTTTTTTTTAATTGGCTAAGGTAGGTTCAATCCCTGGCCCCGCCCCTGGGGTGCACTAAGACAGTGATTGAGACTAGGTGTGTCCCACACCTGTAATCCCAGTGCTTGGTAGGCTGAAAACAGGAGGATCACTATGAGTCCAGTCTGTGTAGTGAGACCCTGGAGACCTTACACTAAATACATTAAAAAAAAAAAAAGATTGGCTAAGGCTGTCTGTTTTGCTTATTCTTTCAAATAACCAGCTCTCCATTTCATCAATTCTTTGTATTTCTTTTACTCTCCATTGCTTTGATTTCTGAGCAAAAGCTACAGAAAGGGGTGGGGATGGGGGAGTAGAATTGGTGCTGCTGCTTTTTCTGCCTGCCCTGCAGTAAGCTGTTTCTTCTCTCCCATGTCTCTCTCCCACTCCGCCCTCCCTTGGAGCTATCTAATTATAGACTGAAACTCTTGAGGGCCATCTATATAATTTTGGGGGACAAAATCATTTTATAATTAAATTTGATTAGGGCCTTTTAAGGCCTAGTACCTTGCCAAGGGAGCTGGTTGTGGTATATGGAAATATAACTGTATGTGCCTCTGGTCACAGTTGAGGCCTCAACATCAGATTACATCAGCTGAAGATACCCAGGTTCCTAGAGAACCAAGTAGCAATAAGAAAAGGAATTCACCTAGGGGAAGGAACAAACTCTTTATTAACCTGCTGTCTCCTCACCATCCTCATCAATGAGGACCACCACTGCCCTCTGAGTCATGTGATAATCCTCTCTCCATGTCCCCCAGTCTGTAAATGTCAAGGTTCTGGCGGCCTCATGGCCTTTTCTTCCCTGTGAACAACAGATCCCTGTCGCATTGCCATTTTGTCTCTTGCTGTTTATTTGCCTCGAAGGAATTGGGGTACATTGCAAGAGTTCCTGACATGAAACCTCTACAAACTATGAGGTAAATCTTTCCTCCTCCAACTTGTGGGTATTGAGTATTTTATTCCAGCAATGAGGAAGTATCGAAGATAACCTACATCAACACTTCAGAAGGCTCCACCTCTGTGCACATGTGGCGTTGGGGGACATTTTAGACATAGACCATAACAGATAGGTAAGCTGCTTCCAAGATTTAGCTATGGTGAGTTGTGCTGCTGTAAACATGGGTATGAAAGTAATGCTATCATATGAATGTCTTCAGCTCTTTGAGAAGGGGAATAATTGGGACACAGAATTTCAAGTTAGTTTTTTGAGAAATCTCCATACTGATTCCCATAGTGGTTGTACTAGCTTACATTCCCACCAGCTATTTAGGAGGGTTCTTTTTTCCCACAGAGTCTCACCAGCATTTGTTATTTGGTTTCTTGATGATAGCCATTCTTTGTGGAGCATTTTGCTATAATTTAATTTTAAAAGTCAAATAATTAAAATAGGACATGTGTAATTTACTTTTCTTTCTAAATTTTTATATACTTGATACAGGATCTTGCTACACAGTTCAGAATCATAGTGTTCCTCTTGTCTTAGCCTCCTCAGTACCTGGGCTACAGGCGTGTGCCACCACGCCTGGTTTCTGTGGCCAGCATGCTGCACCTGGGGTTCTGGGGCCAGTATGGCACATGGTACCAGGGATCAAACCTGGGTCCTTGCACTTTCTAGGCAGGTGCTTAGACAGCTGAGCTATCTCCCCAACCGTGTAATTTTTTTTCCTTTGGGTGATTCCTTAAAAGATTCTTTTTCTTAGTGCCAGCCAGATATCTCAGCAGACTAAAGTGCCTGCTTAGGTTTGATCCCCGGTGTGCTGTGCATGGTGATGCAGGCCAAGCCCCCAGGGCATACTGAGGGAGAGTGAGACTGGGCGTGGTGGCATGTGTCCATAATCCCAGTGCTTGGGAGGTTGAAAACAGAAGAATCATTAGGAGTCCAATCTGTGTAGTGAGACCCTGTAGATCCTGTCAAAAAAAAAAAAGATTCTCTTTCTCTCTCATTTAGTATTTTCTAGATCTAGTCTCATTTCTATAGGATTCTTTTTCACCATTCATGAATAAAAATAACTCACTCTCCTTTTTTCTCTCCTTTGGTGGTAGTAATGATTTAACCCAGGGCTTTTGTACTGAGCTATGTTCTCAGTCTTTGTAAAATTTTGAGAGAGAGTCTTAAGTCATAAATCGCCCATGCTGGGGTTGCAATCCTTTTGCATACTCCTAGAGTAGTGGGATTACAGGTGTTTACAACTGTTCACAGATTTCTCTACCTTTCTGAAGATACAGATTATCCCAAAGTTCTGAATGTATCTATTGTAACTTGATTTTCTTCTTTATTTTTATGTGGGAGATTTAAAAATTCTCAACAGAAATCAAAACACTTTAATTGAAGAACTTTTATGTATAGGAGGAGAAGCACACATAATGTCAACATGCTTCATAATAAATAACTAGTTGGAGTAGTTTTAATATTGACTTCATTTATCAGTTTATATTGTATCATATCAGTGATCAGTTTTTATCTTATTTTATTTTTTGCAGTACCAGGGATTGAACTCAGGACCCTGTGCTTGCCAGGCAAACACTTAAATTCTCCTTAGTTATCTCCCAGGCCCTCAGTGATCAGCTTTAGACCCTCGATTGCTTACATGGAAAAGGAAGACAGTAACTAGATTTCCTCCTTCATCTCCCAACATTCCATGCAGTCACATAAAGTATTTCCTTCGGAATCAGACCTGTAGAAGGATGCAGGTATCAGAGCTGAGTGAGTTTTCAGGTGTTACTCTGCTATTGCATTAGTTTATCAATATTAAACAACTGATGATAGAGAAACGAGTGACCCCATTTCCAGCTGCTATGTTTGAATCTTCAGCATAAATACATTTTTCCTTTTGGGTATCACGTGTATTTTTTTCACATGTATGATTGATGCTTGATAATTTACCATTTTGGTATCTTACTATACACGTCATCTATCATCTATCAGTTGTGTCATTGGTCTATAAGACTGGCGATTTATTTCATGATAATCCAGGACGCTAATGAGTGTAATGAGTGTAAGGTTACTTCCCAGTGTGTTCTTGCCAGCTAGGTGTTGCAATCTATTTTCTGATAGTTTCATCTTAACATGTTTGTTCTTCAGCTTGAGGTATTTTAATTAGGTTAGAAGACATTTGAGAAAATTTGGCGCTGATAACTTACTTGAAATCTACAAATAAAATGGCTATTGCTGTATCGCCAAGTTAAAGACTAGATAGAATTTAGAGTACATCTGTGTTTCAAAAGGCAGTTTTTCTTTTTCTTTTTTTTTCTTTCTTTTCTTTGCTCTGTATATTCTCAGCCCTTCAAAAGGTAGTTTACTGTAATATGGATACTATAATTAAATACATTCAGAGAGTGATGCTAATCACTTTAGGAAAAAGTTTATTATAGTTTTCTCATCTTTCTGTACAGTATAATTCATTAGATCAAACTCTAGTGAAGTGACTTAAATTTTGATCAGCATTTCAGTTCCATTACTAACTCTATGATCTTGGGAAAGTTTGGGTTATTTTTTTAAAATAAGATTTAAACGGGCTGGGATGTGGCTTATTTAGCATGAATGAGGCTCTGGGCTCAATCCCAAGACCACACAAATGAATAAAATGTAAAAAGGAAAATGCAGTACAATTCACATGTCATAAAATACACAAATCTTAGTATACAGTTAAAATTTTTATTTGTATGAACTTTAACCATCACCCAAATCAGGATATGGAGTATTTTTTATCTCCTAGACAGTTTCTCTTGCCCTGCTTTCAAATCTTTTTTTTTTTTTTTTTTTCTTTTTTATTTTGAAGAGTAAAAACAAGAGCAAGAAAGAAAAAAGCAAAGATAGAAACAGG
>NDGM011125892.1:0-11342 GCA_002564305.1 Octomys mimax
TCTTTCTTTCTTTCTTTCTTTCTTTCTTTCTTTCTTTCTTTCTTTCCTTCTTTCTTTTATTTTCTCCTTTCCCTCATCCCAGTTGTTCCTTCCTTTTGAACAGTTTCTTCCAGTTTCACAATATCTATTGTATCTTTTGAACTTTATTTACTCTTTCAGGTTTTTATACTAGGGAGGCAATATGATGTTTACACACGTGGCTCTGATTCATTTCACTTATGAATATGGTCTCTAGTTGCATCCATTTACCTATAGAAGCCCTGGGACAATGTCACAAATTTGACCAGATGATATGAAATTGGAAACTTCCTTCCTCAGCCTGTCAGAATGCTGGAATTATACTTAGCTTCAACTGTGCTTTTAATGGGCCGTTCCAAGTTTCTACCACATGAGAAGTTTCAGAGAGTTGAAATATTTGGTAGGACCACTAAATTCTCTGATTATGTGCTCACTGTTATATAGCCTTTCCCTTCAACCATTATTAGATGGTATCCCGTTGTTCCATAATGCTGTCCAGCACATCATTAGATTCACTTTGTCCCATGTCAAATTCAATCTGTCCTATCACTATTTTTTAAATATCCAATTTTAATTAATATATATTAACTATACATAAATGATATTTGGTACATTTCAACAAATGCATACACCTAGCACGCATGGATGAAATCCAGCCTCTATTTATTATCCCTTTCCCCAATATCCTTCTAACTTTTAGTACTCACTATTCTACACATTGATCAACATATTTGAATTTGAGCATAAGTAAAGGCACATGTGATTATCTTTGTATGCATGGCTTCTTATAAGTGATCACTCACAATTTTGAGAAAGGAAGGAAAGAAGAGAGAGAGAGAGAGAGAGAGAGAGAGAGAGAGAGAGAGAGAGGTAAAATGAATTGTATTTCAGCCTAAAATGAATTGTATTTCAGCCAGATATCACACCTGGAGCTGCAGATTCCTCCATGAGATTGATAGACATCATTGTTTCAGTCCATTGAGTGCTGCAGTCTCAGTGATTTGTCAAGAGGTTTATTTCACTCAGAGTCGTAGAGGTCTGCAGTCCAAGAGTGTGGTGCTGGCACATGGCACCACAAGCCTCCACGCTGCCTCAGAACATGGCAGAAGGCAGCTGAGTTGGGTGAGGTATGGAAAGAAACTGTACAAGTTCACATTTTCATATTTTTGTTTTCAGCTGATACATAAATAGAAATGAAATGTTTATGGTGTGTCATATAAAGTGTAGGTGCATGTAGAGTTTGCAAAATGTTCAAATCATGATAAACATTTTCCCCTCAAATACTTATCATTTCTTTATGGTGAAAGCATGAAAGAGTTTTTGCTTTTAGTCTTAAAAAATAAAAGACAGTACTCACCCTACTATGCAATAAAACATCTGAATTTCTCGTTAATGTTTATAACTTTGTACCCATTGAGCAGGTTTTTGCTAAGAAAGCCAAGACCTGATGTCACACCAAGGTGGGGGAGGAACAGACAGTTGACCTGGATGGAACTTTTTGTCACTGTGTCCTCTTTTGCATTGTGGTCACTTTGATGCTGTAGGCTCTACAGTACTTCCTTTCCTTCTTTGGTTTGGACCAAACTCTCTAGAGCCAGGTTTTTTTTCCCTGTCTTTAATGAATACAAAATTTTGCTGCCATTTATACTTGTCTCATCTAATTCCTTTTTTAGGACAGAAAGAACCTAGAAATTACCTCTAGGAGGACATTCCAGCACCCCAAAAACACTCTGATTGTATAGTTTAACTTAGAAAAGACAGTTTTATTTCATTTTTTTCTTCCCAGTAGTTTAAAAGCTGCCCTGCTGTCCCCCCAATGTGCACAGGGAAGTTCAATATTGCTAGAAATGAGTGTGTGTTAGAAAAAGTGGGCAGGAGTTAACCCTGGAAAGATAATTGGAGGCCAGTTTGGAAAGAGGTTTATGGTTTTTCTTCTAGGCCATGGAATGCCTTTGAAGGCTCTTAAAGAAGTGAGTGATGGGCATAGATTAGTAATTTTTCAAATTAAAATAGATTGGAGAATTGAGACTGGAGGAACATCAAATGGCCAGAATAATCTCAACCATACCTCTGAAGACTGACAACTGAATAAAAAAGGATACCGCAGATATATATTCCAAGAAAAGATGCTCAGCTAAGGTACCAGTTTATGCTAAGGAGTCTTAATTGAGTAAGGTTTGCTCTGATGCCCCAGTTTCTTATCTCAGCTTTGTCTTTCAGTGTTACCTCTTAGCTCTTAGTCTTGAAGACCATCACTTCCAAAGCAATATATTTAGTATTTTGATTTCAGTAATGGTACAATAGTAAACACATATGTCCGATTTATAAACTCACGTATGTTGAATATTTTTGATTTTTTTTGGTTTTTTATATATATATTTTTTTTTTTGGCAGAACTGGGGATTGAACTCAGGCCCCTGCGCTTGCCAGGGAAGCGCTTATTCCACTGAGCCATCTCCCCGGCCCCTTGATTTTTTATATACCAATTATATTTCAATAAAGTTTTTGAAAGTGCCCTAGTCACATATTTTCTAATGTTTTTAGCTTAAAAAGACTTGTGTAGCTTTAAAATATCTCTATACTTGAAGTACACAGGCCCAATTTGTGGAAAAGAGGATTTGGGGGAATGATTTGTGCCATATGTTAACATCCCTCCCTCTAGCACCACTGCAGAGGAGGGGAATGGGTTTTAGGTGGAAGACTCTGGCTCCTCACTTTACGTCTGTTTAGATGCTTTCCTGCTAACAGTGCAGACTCCACAGCCTTAATATATATTTCATCAAAAGTAATGTGTACATCAGGGAAAGAAAAACTTGTATAAATATTTTAATACTAAATTTATTGAGGCGTCTTGAGATTAATACAACTTTGGCTTCTACAATTATAAGAAATGCTCAGCATGTTAGTCATTAGCTTCCAGATATTTATGAGTATAGTGAACTGCTGAAGTGTGCATATATTTTTTTAGTGGACTCAATATATGTCAAATGTGTATATATATATATATATATATATATATATTATATATATATGCATGTGTTTCTTTTTTATGTATTTGATACAGGGTCTCACTATGCAGCTTGGACTCACAGTGATCCACCTGTATTCAGCCTCTCCAGCGTTGGGATTACAGATTTGAGCCTCCACACCTGGGACTTAGTGGCTGGCTCAGCACACCTTAGGGAAAGGGCAGCAAGCTGGTGGTGCCAGGGATTAAACTCCAGTCCCTGTGCTTGCCTAAACAGGCACTAAGTTTGCTGAGCTATCTTGCCAGTCCTGTTTCTATTTTATCTAATGAATAATGTCTATAATATAGTTTTAGTTTCTATATTCATATTCTAATTGCTATATATATATATATATATATATATATATATATACTTTTTATCCAGAGATAAGCTAACTAACTACAATAAACAGGGTAGAAGTAAAATTGCTTAGTTAAGAATCAGTCATCATTTCACTTCCAGGATTTGTCTGGACAAAGGATTTGTGTGTTTTCTTTGAGCAGCATAAAGACCCCACAAAAGAGTCAATGTGAGACTGCCCTGAAAGAGTTTGTTATATTTGAGAAAGGTGTCTAGAAGAAAAGAGACAGCTGGAATTAAGTATATGAGTTAAGAGTATTAATTTTTCTAAGCAATCAAAATGAGAAAAAATTGAGATGAATAGTCTGTACATGAAATCCTGGGAGTACCTGTGACAAGGTGCTAATGGAGGGCAGCTTAGGTAGGGTGAGGAGGATGACAGAAGAAACTGCACTAGCAGTGACTCAGCTCTCTCTGAATACTACCCAGATTGTTTTTACATGAATACATTTGGCAAGAGTTGCCTTGGGGTGGGATGGAGGTCAGTGGTTGAGTGCTTGGAGCCTAGGTTTTAACCCCAGGACTTACAAAAGACAGAGAGAAAACCAAAAGAAGCTACCTACAGTTGCTACTGTTGGTCAGCTAATCTCTCCTTGGCCCACTCTGGTGAGCCTGCACCACTCCCCTGAGCATGTGCTACAGAGGTCATTGTTCTGGCACGGTTGGCCTCAGTATACTTGGGTGCTATATTCATAGTTCTATATCCATGGATTCAACCAAACAAAGATAAAAAATATTTGGAAAAAAATTGAGTCTCTACTGAACATGTACAGATTTTTAATTTCTTTTCTCATGTTCTATGAAATACAACACGTCAATATTTATGTAGCATTATTTTGTATTAAGTATTTCAAGTAATCTAAAGATGACCAAGTATCTGGGAAGTTGTACACAGTTTCACTGAAAATGCAGTCGTGTTTTACTTGAAAATAAGGAGTTAAGCATCTGTAGATTTTGGTATTTACAGGGGTTCTGGAACCAATTTCTGCAATATATAACTCTACTAATGAAGATGACAAAGAGTCTGGAGGGGGTGAGATCCAATAGCTAATTTTCCATTCTTTTTAAACATCGTGAACTTTCAATTATAGGTGCCTACCTGTTCCTTCTCTTGGTCTCTGAGATTCTATTCTTATTTCTCCTTCATTTTAGAAGATTTGCCTCCTCTATCTAAAATGCAAATATAGGAATGTGCCCAGAATCTGTTCTTGGCCCCTTTCCTATTTTTGTCTATTCTTTATCCCTGTATAATAACCATCCCTGGGAAATATCTCTGGATAATAGCTTGGGATTAAGTGTCCTTAACATACTGTGACTACAAAATTCTATTCCCGTTCTCCTCTCTCATACTTTCTTTCCTCTTTATTCATTTTCTTCTTCTTTCTACAGTGCTGTTGTAATATGTATATAGTATCAGGTACTGTGAGATAGACACAAGGGATTTAATTTGAATAAAGTAGAGAGATCTGACAAGAGATAAGAGGGAAGAGAAATTGTTTTTATGCCAAGTAAATAAGCAGCAACATCCCTAATGGATTTATTATAGCTATTCCATTAGTCATGAGCAACAAAAAGGACTCTGTTGTCTTACACAGAGTGGAAACTTGTTGGAAATGTGGAGGCCTTCTCCAAGAATGTATAGATACAGGCTATAGCAAGATCCAAGACAAGCTGATTGTCACCCAGGGCCACCATACTCCTGGACTCTCCTCTTCAATGTTGCACCCAACAGAAGTTTACTTTACTGTCTTTTGCTTCACTTTCTCAACAATAAGACAGGGTCATCTTACTGGTGAGACTTACATCACATAGCAAGCAGGAAAGGAATATCTAAAATCCCATCTATAAACTCTGTTCAACTTCTAGGTATGGAGCATCTCTTTCTTTAGATTATCTCCAGAATATATAAATGCTAATATTCCTCCAAAAAAAAAAAAAATCCAACAGGGGCAGTTCCAGAGGAGGGAAGTTTTATGTATGGTAGAAATGGAGGTGGCACTGATTCCCTGGGTTCTTGTTCATAGCTGTGCCTAGAGTCACTATGTGAATTTATGTCAATCATTTATCCTCTCTAGGCCATTCTTTGTTCATTCTCTATAAAACGAGACTGCTGTTTCAACATGTTTTCTAGCCTATTTCAGTGCTGAGTGTCTCTAGGTAGTTTCTTTTTGCTGAAGAAATATATCAATAAATGAAGTCATACTTTCAACAGTTTATTACACATGATGCTTCTGGTAAACCCTCATGGAATAACAGAAATAGGAATATCTTTACTATGCAGTGTAAAGATGCAAGAATACAAATGAGCACCAGTGAAGTTCAAGATGTATGCTCTCTTCAGATGAGCTGAGGTGAGACTCAAGGAGACAAGATGCCCAGCTTTGGGTGTGTTTATACCTTACAGAAAGAAAAAAAAATAGTGTTAGGGGTACCAGTTTTCTCACCTAGCAAGCAGTTCAACAAAAATGTGCAAAATATTACAGGATATGTCAAGTCCACCCCAAAATTATCTAAAGGTAACAGGCTAAATACCATCAAGATTCTAATCCACAGAGATATCTAAACAGCCAGGAGTTTTTATCACAGGTAGCACAGAATACAAATGTTTCTGGACCCATCTGTGACATTATCTGATTAAAGAAACAAGAGGGGTAACAGCTGAGATGAAGAATATAATTTTAATAAGAAATTTTAGGAGAGTAGAATAAGAAAATAAGCTAAGATTAATTTAATTTTTGGTTGTGAAATGAGTTCAATAAGGAAAGGAAGGTAAACTTCAAAGGCGAAGCATAAATATTTTAAATTGCATTGGATCACAATACCTGAAAATGTAATCACTCATACCCGACAAGACAATTCAAAAAAATTCATATTGCAACCTTTGATTTATTTGAGCTCTTACTGATTTTCCCAATATAATGGATGTAGATACTCAGGGGGAGAATTTCTCCTAAGATCAATTATTTAGAGTAAGATATTCTGTTTAGGAATTGGTGAACATTAGGAGAACAAAGTAGTTATAGATATGCCATGATATAATCATTGTCAGTACCACCTACAATCTAAATTTCCTTATAAGATTTTTATTTAATATATACTTTGATAAGAATACTTTATATATGAAATTGAAAAATTGTATTAAATTTGGAGGTACATATTTAAAGTGGCATATATTTTTGTTGTCTCTATCTCTTTATTTTTTTCTTTTTGTTAATGATGAATAGCTGAATTACTAATGATTAATTATGTTAATGTACACTAACATAACAATAATGTTATTTATTGAGTAAATTTTTTTACTCATCATTAGTTGCAATGTTAGAAGGAAAAATGTCTTTTTACCTGTTCAAATATTTTAATGTTTTGATTAAGATGACTAAGGTTTGAGAAAAGATGCTAAACGTTTTCAAGATGCTTTGGCCTTCCTGCTGGCGGCGTAATTATACACACGACCGGGTGGGTCCTTTGATGATGAGAAAGGAGCGGAAACAAGTGATGAGCATCCAAAAGCCATGAGCAGTACACCCAAGGGGATTTCGCTGAGGTGATGCCTGGGGACAGATGGCAATGGGCGAGGGACCCGCCAAGTGGACACAGCCGACATGGTTTTTTAGAGATGGTCTCTTTTCTAGGAGAGTCTGAGTTTACTCTGGCAATGCCAAAAGAAGGCGACACTTACCATTTTATAATTTGAATTAAATAGCTAATTTCAAGGAACATCAGCTCTTACAGTCCTAGCTCTTGGCTGCCTTTCCAGCCATATTTGTTGCCAAGATGGTGATTAGGTATTCAATCAGCACATACTGTAGCGTCATTGCTGTATATACGATAGGTGTTTGGTTATTGCTTGATAAATGAAAAAGACGAAAGTGGAATCATGAAATAGTCTGTGAAATCATGTATTCTGTAGATACATACCCGAGTGGAGACTACTTAACCAATGTGGATAATATTGAGGAAGTTATATAACCCCTCTGTGATTTGATTGTCAAGTTTATCATAGGATTTCTAGAAGCATTAAATAAGAACATAACATTCTTAAAAGAGCAGACGCATGCCAACCATCACTTCTAAGTGTTTTATTTTCAAAAATTTTCGGAGAAGTATCTGGTAGAACAGTAGTTATTGCATTGGAGTATGTGAACTTTCCATCACCTTACAGTTGGGGAGAGACATATGAATCCTTCTAGCCATCAGACTGTAACTAAAGGACTGATGGATCGTCCTTGCTGTATGTTCCCCTGCCACAGACATCACGAAGGAAGAGCTACAGTGCTCATACAGCCTGGAGAAACTGTGTTTTCTAGTAATTGTAATTGGCATATGGGTGGGCCTTTGTTACTGCAGTGAGTTTGTTTGTCCTAACTCAGGATTACCCTCAAAGTTATACTAGAGAAATAAATGACAGTTCACTTTATGTGCTTACCTTGCCCTTAATGAGATATGCAAGTATGTGGAAACAGCAAGAACAGAATGGTCTGTGGTGATTAGAAGGGTACTGTAGGTGGCAATGGAGAGAGACTGATTGGGGTAGAGATAGGGAGGGGTAAGTATTCATATGTCACAGGTGATACCATTACAACTCAGGTATGGTTGGAATCAGGACATTTTCTAACATATCAGAAAGCACCCTCTACAAAGTGATTAACATGCTAGATTAGTCTTTTATTTGGATTTTACTTTTTATCCTGTAGGTAAAATTTAAACTCAAGATTTCAGAAAATCAATCAAAAAGCGATTCTATTCACAATTACATGAAATAAATACTCATAGTAAAGTTATTATATTTCTTTTATTTTCTCTGAAAAACAGAATGTTCAGAGAATTGACATATTGGTCACAGGCTTTAGAAAATCTGAATAAAATATGCTTTTTCTCTAGGAGAAAAATGAAGCTGACCACACAGATTTTCAAGTATTTCTTCACTCAGAATTGCAAAATATTATGTTGTGAGTTTCCCTACCAATTGATTTAAACTTTTTTTTTTTTTTTCGCTACTGGAGATTGAACTCAGGACCCTGTGCATGCCAGGTGGGCACTTATTTTACTGAGCTATTTGAAAACCTTTGGAAATATATTTGCTAGCAATTTTCATTTATCAATTGGAAGATAGTTATAATAGCACGAACTTAATGGGGAATACAGTGTACCATTAATGGTCTGCTATGGTTCATGTCTGCATGTTCCCCCAAGCCTCATGCGGTCATGAGGTCGGGCTTCTTGGATTGTGACTGATGCAATGCTGGGATCATGGCTGTGAGTACAGCCTCTGCCTGTGGCAGATAGCCTGCACACAACTTAAGGGAAGGAAAGAGGCTTGCTGTCTAGCCTCCTCCTTTCTTCTTGCTCTTGTTGCTCTTGTTGCTCTTGCTGTCTTCCTGCTGTCATGCTCCTCTGCCTCACCCCATTGCTTTGGAGCAGCTGATTATGTCCTGCATCCTCCACAAACTGGGAACCAAATGAACCTTTTCTCCTTTAACCTTGGGTACCCCATGCTTTATCTTAAAAATGAAAGAAAAGTAACTAAGAGATGGTCATTGGAACTATTGTAGAGATTGAGAGGTCAGTAGTCATCAAAATGAAAAATAATCACCTTCCTTATGTCAGCAATTCTATGGATATGAGTTAACCCTACTGACCTACTTGAAAGATGTGATATGATGTTTGTTTAAGGACCTCCGTGTAGCTTCTTCCTTTGTTAGAGAAAATATTTCTTGAAATGATGACCATTGGCAATGAATTTGTACATGAATTTCACCATATTATACAATGCAATATTCTTCATCCATTAAAGATAATGATATTCATGAATATGGGCTGTTTATTAAATCCAAGAAATTATTAGGTCCATTAAATAATTGCTATTTTCTACAAGGGTATGTGTGTATTTTTGTGTGTGTTTGAAAGAAGATATATGGATCTTTTATCTAATTTCATTTATTTAAAGAGGAAACAATTCAAAGCACGGTAAGTGAAAGGTAACAATGGTTAATATATTGCATATTATCATGTTTCAATTAATTACTCAGAGTATAAGGTAACAACATTTAATTGTCCAAACAATATTAGTACAAACCATTTTATTCAATGAATTAAGGGAAATTAGTGGCATAAATACCTTAACCATTATGTATAATGTATATTAATATATAATGCATTTATAATTATAATATATAATATAAATATTATATATAAATGCATTTCCCTCTTTCTTTTCTTTATTCCCCCATCACAGTTTCTCTTTATTTTTTTCCATTTCCCAATATCTATTATATATTTTGGACCTCATTACCTTTTAGTTTTTCACACTAGGGAAACCATAAGATGTTTACACAACATGGCTGGTTGATTTCATATAGAATATAGTCTTGAGTTTCATCCATTTACCTATAAAAGTCTCAAGTTTATCCTTGTTATGGCTGAGTAGTATGCTATTGTAGAAAGAAATATGTTTTTCATCCATTCTTGGTTGATGAGCATTTGGGTTGTTTCCAAAAGTAGCTGTGACAAATTGTGCTGTCATAAATATGTGTGCACATATACAACTGTGCGATGGTATTTTTAATTCTTCTGGGAAAATACCCAGGAAGAAAATAGCTGAGTCAAATGAGCCCTCCAATCCTAGTTTTTTGAGAGATCTCCCAACTGATTTTCCCATTGGTTTCCCTAGTGTATATTCTCAACAACAGTGGAGAAGGGATCCCCTTTTCCCACACTCCCTCTAATAATTGTTATTGGTTGGCTTCATGACAATGGTCATGCTTTGTGGACTGAAATGAAATATCAGAGGTTATTTATGTTTCAATTTTCATTTCTTGAATGACCAGTGATTTTGAATTTTTTTCAGATACCTATTTCCTGTTTGTATTTTTTTTTTTTACATGAGAAGTGCGTATTCATTTCCAATACTCTTTTTTTGGGATTTCTTTAAATTTTGGAAATCTGATTTCTTTGTTTTTAGTTCTTTACATGCTCTTGATAGTAATACTTTGTCTCAGGAGAAGCTGGAAAACATTTTCTCACACTACGAGTTATCTCTTCACTGTGTTGATGGTTTCTCGCTGTGCAGAAGCTTTTTTATTGAGATGGGATAACAGTTGTTGATTCTTCCTGATAGCTCCTGTGTGATCAGTGTTTTACTCTAAACTTTTGCCTCCACCAGTATCTTCGAGAGTTTTACCTAGTCTATATTCCAGAAGATTTAATGTTTCCATTTTAATATTTATATCTTAGATTGTTTTAATTTAGTTTAGTACATGGCAAAAGATATGGTTCCAATTTTAATATTCAATATGTGCTGAGTCAGTTTTTACATCACCATTTATTAAAGAGACTTTCTTTCTTCCAGTGAATGTATTGGGAAACTTTGTCAAAGCTTAGGTGGTTGAGCATGTCTCTAATTGTTTCTGCATCTTCTAATCTGTTCCATTGATCTTCATACCTTTATTTTGCCAGTGCGACTGTTTTTTTTTTTTTTTCTTTTATTGCCTTAGCTTTATAGTACAATTTCAAAGCAGGGAATGTGAGGCTTTCTGAAGTCTTCTTGGATCTCCTTTTCAGAATATTGTAGAATCCATGTATAGGTGTTTAACTTTCTTTGCTAGATTAATTCTCAGGTATTTCATTTTACAAGGTGTTATTGTGAAAGGTGGTGTTTCCCTAACTTCTCTTGGAGAGTTGGTTATTCATATATAGAAAGGCTATAGATTTTTGAGGTTGACTTTGCATCCAGATATGCTGCTGTACTGGCTTATTAAACATAGCAGTTTTTCAGTGGGGTTTTTGGGGTCTTTCATTGTTTCACCTGCATATAATGATAATTTAACTCCTTTCTTTCCTATTGTTGTTCCTTTTGTTTCTTTCTCATGTCTAATTGATCTGGCTAAAGTTTTCAGAACTATGTTGAACAAGAGTGAAGACAGTAGACATAGTTGTCTTGTTCCTGATTTTTTTTTT
>NDGM011125902.1:0-13239 GCA_002564305.1 Octomys mimax
AAAAAAAAAAAAAAAAGAAGAAATAAAAACATTGATGTCACTTACAGTGATTGAACGGCAGTTCTCTATCTTATGTCTTCTCTGCATACATTTTATGTGAATCAAAAGGACGAAGGTGTAGGAAATGAAGTGCTACACCACAGCAGGGAGAACTGTCTTTGGAACTCGTGGTGAGGATCTAGTGTGGTCTAATTTATAATGGAATACCACAATTTCTTAACTGGTATTTACAAACATTACTAATACAGATAGCACTAGAAACTCACGTTGTCAAATTCAGCTTTCAGAGTTTGACCCAGTAAATATTATCATAAATGTTCTCTGAGGAAGATGGAGATTGTGTCGAGTAAGTCGAATGGTCTTTCTTAAAGACCAAAACTCTTAGGAAAGTAAAATTCCTGGGTTCCCTTTACTTTTTAAAAGCCAGGCTGCTAGAGGCAAGTGTCCAGCACTGTACTCTGAGACCACACCACGAGGACAGATTCTCCTATCCAAGTCAGCTCACTTTTGGGTGCACGTGTTTGGCATCAGTGTCAGTATCTTCACATCAGAGCACCAGCAGAGTTACCTTGGTGAAGACTCTCCTGGCTTGCAGATGGCCGGTTATCTTTTGCTTATCCGTGCACAGTGGTGGGGATGGGTATCTAGCTCTGTGGCTCTTCTAAGAAGGACAGTAGTCCTATTATGGAGCTCCAACCTCATGAGCTCATCCAAACCTAAACCTGCCCAGAGTCTTGCCTCTTGGTACCCTCACACTTCAGATGAGGTTTTCATGTCAGGAATTTGGGTGGGCACAATCATGTGGTTTGTAACAGACATGAAACAATAAGCTTCTCATGTCACTGGCTACTGTGTTGCCCTTTCTGAAGGGGCTCTTTGCAAAGATAGGTTTCGTGACGTTTCTCCATCCCTGTCCTAATTATGTCAGATAGTAAGGCAAAACCCTCCCTCTGAAGACCGCAGACTGTGGCTGGCCCTTCTATGGATCTCCATTGCTATGACCTAGAAATGTACCCAGAAGTTGCCATGAACTTAGGCTGGAGGTGGTCTGTCATCTTCCTGTCAGGAGGCATTTGGTGACAGAAAGCTATCTGCCTATCTGCTTGAGGCCACTGCCAGGAAGACCCCGGAAGTGATACTGATTGGTGGGAGAAGCACGTTAACGTGTGTGACGGCAGCCTAACAAGGACAATTCACAGTCCTCATGCAAATCACAGCAATGACTTGTCTGACTAGCCTGAGCCTAACCAGTGACTCCTACTTTGCCCTCTATTTCCTTTGATGAGGCAAAGCAACAGTCATTTCAGAAATTTCAGACCTGGGTAATTTTCAGAGAATAATCACAACTCACCCCCCAACCCCACCCCAGTACCCTTCTATAAGAATGATGGAACTTGAGTTTCTGGGCCAAGATTGCAAAACGTCAGTGTGCTCGGAATTCATTTCTCAGGCTCCTGGGTTGGCAGACTCACCACTGTAGCAAGGAGATGTTTGTTTCACTTTTTGGAGGATTTCTGAATGAAATGTTCCTCTTTTCATCTCAGTGTCTCTAGTGCCCAGAATGATGTCATCCATAGCAGAAAAGTCCTGCCCCTGTGCCAATCTCAGAGCTGGTCAGTCCTGCCTGAGGTCGTGCACAGAATCTGGAAGTTCCAGGGAGCACACTGTCCCCCAATCTGGGACATCTGCCTCAGGGGAATCTGAGCAAAAGCTCCACCTGAAAAAGCTTTTGGACATCTGGGAATCTGGCCAAGAGACCTATTAGCTAAGTCTTTTTTTTTTTTTTTTAACCTTTTACAATATTATTCAAATGTAATTTTAAGAGAGACTCAGCTGCAATGACACAAGTAGACATTACACCATTAAAAATCAAAGCAAAATATGTTCCAGCTGATACCTTCCACTTTCCAACTTGAGCTGTTATTTTCCGCTACAATTATAGAATTTTCAAACATAAAGAATAGTTGTCATAGCTTTAGAGCGACATACATATTCCTACCACCTAGATTGCAGAATAAATATTTTTGGTACTTACTTTCTCATAAAGCTATCCATGCAGTTACACCTCTATTTAATTATATATCTGGATGTATAGATCAGTACACCTGCTCTCAAATATATCAGGTTGCCGTATCGTTCTCTAATGGCTTTATACTTGCATTCCTTTTGAGGTAAAACTTGTAGACTATGTAATGTACAACTATGCATAGTTTTATAGACTGGAGTATACAGTGCAGTGAGCTGTAATCCAAGCCTTCATCATGATACAGAACATCAACAATCCCAGAAAGCACCCTCACATCTCTTCCTAATCATTCTCACTCGCACCTGTCCAGAGGTCATCATAATTATTTTCTTTGCAAAATGTAATATAGTGGATCCATTCAGCATTATGTCTGTTGAATACACTTTGATCACGCAGTGTAGTATTCCGAGACTCATTCAAATTTTTGTATATGTCAGGAATTCATTCCTCTTTGATGCCTTGATACTGTCCCATTGTATGAACACGTCATAATTCACATAGTCATTTCCTGTTGATGTATACACAGGCTTCCAATTTTTGACTATTATAAGAAAGCTGCCAGGAGCAATTTTGTACAAATCTCTTTATAGACATATGTTTTCATTTCCTTTGGGTAAATACCCAGGAGCACAATTGCTGGGTCATGGGGTAGATGTATGAGTGTTTACTTTAAATGCCTACCAACTATGTAGGAGAGTTCCGGTTGCTACATATCCTTGTGAACATTTGGCAATATCAGTCTGCTAATTTTAGTTCTTCTGGTGGGTGTAAAGTGATTGCAATTTCTACTTTGGCAAATTTTCCAAAACAGCAAAAAAATACATATGTACAAGGTTCCGGTTTGCAGGAAATGGTGGTTGAAAAGATTAAAATATGTGGTAATAGAAAAAATACTTTATCCAAACTCAGGCCGTATATCTACTAGCTTGAGAAATAACTAATACTGAAAGGACATGAAAGAAAAAGCCAGACACATCCTTCAATTTGAGGTTATAATGCTAGGAAAGTGAAGTTAATACTGAGAAAACTACAACACCCATTCATAGAAAAATAGGAATTCTGTGTTTCCCTACGTAGCTGACTTGGGTGGACCCCAGTATATCCCCTACTTGCCTCTCATGGTCAAAGTCTCTGGAGGACCACCTCAGTAGATCTGGTTCAGCCAGCAAGATGGAGTGGTCCATCACCTCGACAAGTGGGAGAAAATCCTGCTTCTTTCTCCCTCTTTGTATTAACAATCCTGGGTCTCAGGGAAAGCAATTCACATACTTATGTATCAGCACTATGCCCAGACCTGTCCCGCAATTTTTACGTCTTGTCCTCTAGTGCTTACAACAACTTCCTATAAAGTTAGTTGTTGATGGCCTTGCATGAGATGGGAAACTAAGCCTCAGAGAGCTACAGTTACTTGCACAGGGCCACACAGAATACCATTCTAAATCCTGCAGTGTGCCTTGCTAGGTGCCCTGCTGAAATAATTCAATGGACGAAGGCCAGCGGTAGAGGGAAGGAATTGTTCCTCTGTCATTTGCATCCCCCTTTGCCCTCAGTTTCTTAAAGCCTCACTGCTCTTTGGTCCTCTTCCCATTCTGCCCACAAGTGACAAGGGAGGTAATTGTGTTTGTCATGTTTTTCCAGATGGAGGTACCTGCTCCTGAAAAGCACGAGCTTGCTCCTCAAATCCTGCTGTTCGGAAATAATTGACTACATCCATCACGGCCCAATCTGCAGGATCAGGTGGTCTCCTGTTCTCCATGGAACTGCAAGACACAAATCCAGACAGTGGTCATAGCACGGCCTGTGGGAAGTTGTGCCAGGCTCACTACCTCAGACCTCACTGCTAGTCTGGGCCAGCTCAATGGGGGCCCGGGCCCTCTCTTCCCTCAGAGGCACAAAACCAGCTACTGCCGGCAGGACCAAGATTCTTCTGTTTTTTGGTTTTGGATGATTATTACTCTTTTTTTGTGTGCGTGTGAGTAGCTCAGCCCACCCTGGGGGCAGGGCTGGCATGGCATGTGGTGCCAGGGATCAAACTGTAGTCCCTGTGCTTGCCTAAGCAGGCACTTGAGACCACTGAGCTATCTCACAGACCCCAATTATTACTTTTACTGCATTAGTCATTGTTTTCCTAATAAACTGTTTGACTTTTTATATAACACTTTTCTTGTGTGGTGCTGGGGACTGAACCCCAGGTCTTGCACCTACTAGGCAAGTACTCTACCACTAAGCTATGTCCCCAGCCCTTGACTTTTCATATAAATTTCTTCACATTCTATTTTTTAAACCAGATAACAGTGACAGGAATCCAATGACCTTTGGTGCCCCACAGCTTGATATGCCTACTGCAATTTGCAGTGTGAATATTCGCTTTACAGTATGACTCTAACATTCCTCTCCTCATTTCCTGCCACCTTCCCTACCCCATCTCCACACATCCAAGGAGAAAGACTTTCCCCAGTGGCGCCCTTCTACACATCTGGGCCTTGCACATTCTGTCCCAGTCACTAAGAATGACCCCCACCCCCACCTAACTTTCTATAGTGAAACCCTTTTCTTCCTGCTAGTGCAAAGTCTATTTCTTGGAGGCCTTTTCTAGCACGACCAGGGAAGTATTTTGGTTACAGCCTCCTCAGACTCCTAGCACTGCCTCAACCTCCCACCCTACTCCTCACACTGGATTACACTCTGGGTAACCCTCACTAAGGAGGAATGTGTCATTGAGAGCTAGAGATACGCATCTCAGCCTGGCCTACTTCCCATTGTTTTTATTCCTACAGTCAAGCATGCACTTAGGAATCCAATCAGTATTGTTCAAATGAAGAAACAATTGATAGTCAAACATTTGAGCAGTTTCATGTATAACAACCCTTGTCACTGGATTTAGAGAGGAGAGATAGAGTGAAATGAAGAAATAACAGCAAAGGTAATAGTTGCTGTGACTCTGCCTTACTGTGCATTTTGGCAGTTTTGCCTGGATGTCTCTAAACCTCATCCAAGGTGAGTCTCCCATAGCACACATCTGATTACATTGCTACTTGGGTTAAAATCCTTCAAAGGCATCCTGCGACTATCGGGACAAATCCAAACAGTATAAGCTGTCTTTCTAGCCACAAGCCTTCCACCTCTCCATCTAGGAACACATCCAAGAGCAAAGCAGACACAGTCCTTACCTTACAATCCTTACAATCCTTGCAATCCTCCGGGACACTGACCAATAATCATAAAAGGAAGTGTACAGCTGCAAGTTGTGTAAAATGCTGGGAAGGACAGCTCTCCTGTCCCATCACAGTTTATTGTTTAGGGGACATTTTGCTGTGGAATTTTCCTTTGAGGTCAGGGCTACCAGGTATTCAGAAATTAACTATATGGGGAAGTCAGCTGACAATTATTCTAGGCTAGGAGGGGTTCATACAGCTGCTAGTCTTGGGGGCCACCCTGAGACCCTCGGATTAAGAAAAACGAGAAGTTGTCAACTAATTTTATGTGAACAAGGTGAACAAAAACATTCATATTTTGGAAAAAAAAAAAAAGGTATTGGAGGGGCATCAGAGGCGATGGAAAGGTATTGATGAGAAGTTCATTGAAGTGCTTAAGCAGGAGAGCACAGTGATCCAAACTAGAATGGTGGCTAAAGAAAAGAAGAATGTCAATTGAAAAATATTCAATAAGGACCAGACAGACTGCTCAGTGGATTAAAGCACCTGCTTTGGCAGGAACAGGGACCAGGGTTCAATCCCTAGTGTGCACTGTTGGCCCTGCCCCTGGCATGTGCTGAGATGGTGAATGAGACTGGCTGTGGTGGCACATGCCTGTGATCCCAGTGCTTGGGAGGCTGAAAACAGGAGGATCATTTTAAGTCTGATCTGTGTAGTGATACCCGGTAGACCCTGTACTAAATACATAAAAATAAAAATGAAAATATTCAATAAATGAAATCAACATAACAGTGGTAGACTAGACACTGAGAATAAAGTCAATGCAGGCACCACAAAATTAAATGGATGGTGGACCTTCACTGGGATGGTTTAGCTCCTACCTGAACTGCAACTATTCCACTCAAGGTGGGATATGAGTGTGGAGCTCAAAGCACAGGCCTGAACTAGAGGTGCACATCTGGGAGATGGAGGCATTTAGGTGGTACCGGATCCTTTTAGAGAGAATAAGAAAAAAAGGGCTTAGAATTAAACTTGATAAGATTCAAGATTTAGTGGAAGGTGAAAATATTCATTTTACATTTAGTAGAAATGAAATTGCCTAGACTTTGAAGAATTACTAATGGTCTTCAAACATCTAGCTGCTGTATTCCCAGAATAAGTTTCGTTCCCAGTAGTAAACTGAAACAGTTGATTAAAATAAAACAAAAACTTCTGTTCTTAAAGGAAAATGAGTCACTGACCATTGGTACATGTGATTACTCATTTCTCAAAAGCACTTAATTTAAAAACTGATCCAATGCTTACTAGTTAAGAGGTTCTTTTTCCATTTTGAATTTAGAGACCTGATTCCTAAGCAGTGCACGCCCAAGTCTGTATGCACCAATGTATGTGTGCACACACATTTTCCCAATTAACAGGCAACGCTTATTGGAAGAAGAATCCTACATTTCACTCTAACCTTGTCAAGCATTAATTGTGCATGCTTAAATCAGTCTAAATGTTTTTTAATGATCAGTGTGCTGGGATTCTTCATTATCATGTTAACATAAGCAATCATAAGTGACACTGAGGATCTTCCTCATGGGAGCATTTTTCTTCTTCCTCATATTTAAAATACACTTGAGGAATGTTTGGAAATTCACTGTCCTAACAAATCCTTTAGGTTTTCTAATCAGCTCACTTCTACCATTGAGTACTGAGCCCCAGTGGACACACTCTTAAGTGCCTGGAAAAAAATGAATTCTGAATTCATTCTCCATTCTATCGATTGCAGTTAGCCACAGTGTACCATGAAGAACAGAAGCAATGTGGTGGGGCCAGGGAGATGGCTCAGTAGAATAAGCACTTCCCTGGCAAGCACAAGGGTCTGAGTTCAATCCCCAGTTCCGCAAAAAAAAAAAAGCCATGTGGAGCTGGTCACTCTCACATGGAAGGTGAGGGAAGCCACTCAACAGAAAGAAGGGGTTAAAAACCAGTTCATGATTGATCTACTTAAGATCAAAATAATTGAGAAAAAATTGCGTAAGACCACTCATATGATGTGAGGTCTTATGTAATTTTTTTCTGACTGTCTTCATCCCTGTAGCTTGCCAGAACCGAAAGTCTGCCAGTTGTTACACAGCAAGGACCTGTCATATTAAATGGACTAACAACCAGAAATTACCTACAGTCTACAAGTCAATAATAACCTCTTCACAGATCCAAAGACTGGTATTTATGGCCAAACTGAGATGCTGAATTTTATTTCCTTATTAGTGGACCATTCTCTCCGTATTTTTCTTATAATTTGTGCATATCAGAGTCCAGAAGGAATTTAAATGGCAGATGGTGGTTCCATTGTGGCTGCTAATTTTGCATAAATGAGATGACAAGATATCATTGTCACACTGGGCATTTATTTTTCACGTTCATCATGACAACATGTTTGTTAGAAAGCATTAAACACTAAAATGATAAATTTATAGATATATTTTCCATGCATTGGAATCTTTAAAAAAATTACATATGCATATAATGCCTTGTTACCAAAAATTAGCGAAATGAAGCACAGAATTTTTCTTCAGTTCCCTCTCCTAATCAAATCAATCTTCCCACTTAACCTAGTCATCTTTTAGCCCTGGTACCTATGGTTAGAAACATCATGTATTGATAAAAATTTTATCTTGTGCGAATAATTCACACTGGGAAACAATTAATCCCTTAATTAAATAATCACTTCACTTTTAAAGAGCACTAGAGTGACAATCACAGGGACAGACATGCCATAAATAACCAACGTGACAGCTCTCTGCAGGTTAATTGGGGCCTTTTTCATGCCGGCACATCATAATTTTAAGTTCTGGCAGCAAAAAGTCCCCATTTCCCTTCATGCAAAGGCAAGTGGAAAAGAGGTGTAAGTCTCTCTGAATCTATCACACATACGTGCTTGTGATGTGGACTCTGAGGGCCAGCAAGGCCAAAAGGGTATTGAGGATTACATAAAATTCATGTGTGCGTCACAACTCCAATTACATTCATTTGTTGCACTTCTAGTTTGAAGTTTGAAGAAAAAGATACTTTAGATATTGGGTAATGTATTATGGTAATATTTTGACAAGTTTCTCTATTTTTCTGAAAGCTAAATGTGAATGTTATTTATTTGATGTTCAGAAATGCACCTTTTGCACTGTCTTAATCTTTATAACTTATTTTAAAATTAAATCATTCAATTCTTTGCCCATATGTTAACATAGCCTTTGGCTAAGGACAATTTAATTTGATTCTAATAAATTTGTATTGATCTCTCTGCCTGTGATCTGACTACAAGAGAAGTGACTAAGTGAGTTTTAGTTTTATCTTCATTCCTCTCTCCCTTCGTACTAAGAAGCAGAGGTCTGGCTAAAAGGCAGGCCTGAAGAGAGAAAGGGTGATCCAAAGGTTCTTGATGGAGCATTTTTCATTTGTAAATATTCAGATAAATCATGGTTGCATTTAGCTGCAGCATATCCAAGCAGTGAATGGATTAGAAAAGCAAATCTCATCAAGCCTTCTGCATATTTCAAATTCTTTAGCTAAGCACCCAGACACTTAATTCAACCATCATTTTCTGGTTTGGACTGAAACCCAGGTGGGCATTATCCTTGCCCATGTCCACAGCTCTTCTTATGTCACTTAAACTCTCTGCTTGGTTTCCTGGGATTGGAGTCCTACTCTTTTAAAAGGTACCAGTTAAATAGTCTCTTCAAATACATGAAGTCATTTTTTGTTTATTCCAATCACAGATTAGTAAATTATAACCTACCTATTGTGAATCAGGCATTAATAAGAAAATTCATAGTCTAACAAAGTGGGTGATCTCAAGTCAGCTGTGAGATGCCAGGCATGTTTGTTCACTTTCTTATTCCAAAAAGTCACATTAGGAACAAGGTGAATAGATGTGGGAAGGATGAAAAATCAATGTGGCAGAATGATTCAGGCTGTTCTAGGCATGTGGATAAGTAGCATTAGAGCTGGAAACCAGCAGCAATACCAGGAGCAAGAGCTGGGGATACAAGGGGGTCTTCCTGCATCATTTTTACTCCTGTGATAGACATCACCCCTCAAGCTGCTGGCTTTCCTTACAAATCACACAGCTCTCTAATATAGGTGATTTTACCCCAGCTTTATGAAAACAAAGGATTCTAATCAGGCTCTTTTCTTACCTGCTCTTTTAGTACAAATATAATTCTCTGAACCAGTCTATATAAAGGTATTCTTTTCAAGTTAACAAACTGCTAGGTTTTCCTATTTACTATCATATACAATTCATGATAAACAAATATATGAATGGTTCATATCCTAATTATTAATCCCGATAGCAGCCTACAGATTGCCTGAGGATTTGCTTCTCCTGTCCTGATCATAGCACAATCATCACTATTCCAAAAGACTTAGGTGTAGCTCAATTGCTTAGACAAAGCAAGTTTTCCACTTGCAGGTATTCCAGTAGCAAGATAGAGATTATGCAGCAAACACAAAGATTAAGAGATATATAGTGAACATCTGAATTCTGTTGGCCTTAACTGAAACGTCTTTTGTTTCCACACTTAAGGTATGACGCCTTAATAAGTAAAGTTTTACACATTTTACTCTTTGAAACACATTCCTTAAGGCTATTATTTGTAATGGACAAATTGTACAAATCAAAGACAACGAACAGACTCAATCCTTAACTCAAATTACCATTTAATTGAAAGGAATAATCAAAGAGGTACTTATCATTAGGTTATATATCCAAATAAGCAGACAGCTACAAAGCATGAAGGAGAAATTTTAGCTTCTCCAAGAAAAATAAAACTGTACCAGTTACAGATATACTATTAAACCCCATTTATCATTTATTTAAGAAATCAGTCAACATGGAAATAGCTGCCTTGAACAACACTACAGACCAACACGTGCCTGTAATCCCAGCACTTAGGAGGCTGATGCAGGAGGATCACTGCAAGTTCAAGGCCAGCCAGGCTACATAGTGAGCTCAAAGCCAGCCTTAACTACATAATGAATTGGTCTTAGAAAAGCAAAACAAAACACTATAGATCAAATGACCTAACAGTTGTATAGAGAACATTTATCCCCAAAACAGCAGAATTCACATTCTTCCTGAAAGTAGATATGCAACATTCTCTAGAACAAATTGCATGTTATGTCACAACACAAGTCTTAACAAATTTAATAGGACTGAAATCAAAGCAATAGCAGTTTTCAATCACTAAGGAAAGAAGTTGGAAATCAGTAACAGAAGGAAATCTAGAAAAATCAAGTATGTCGAAATTAACACACTTTGGAGCAATAGATGAATTTTAAAAAGTAGATAAGAAAGTACCTTAAATGAGAATGAAATCACAATATACCAAGACATAGGGCTTGCCATAGAAGCAGCCCTACTAGGGAAATAGTCATAAATGCCTTTATTAAACAAGAAGAAATATCTCGAATAAGTAACCTAAATTTACACATCAAAGAACTAGAAAAAGAGCACTAACAAAGCAAGCAGGAAGAAGAAAATAATAGAGTACAGAAGAAATAAACAAAAGAAAATAGAAAATGCAATAGAAAAAATGTCAGTGACACTAAGAGTTGGAATTTGACACAATAAGCAGAATTGACAAACTGCTAGCGAGACTAAGAGACACAGAAAGAAGATTCCGTTTAAGCCAGACATGAAAAAGCACTACAACAGATGTCATAAAAATAAAAGCGTCACAAGGGACTACTATAAAAATGACAGGCCAACAAAGTGGATAGCCTAGAAGAAATGGATAAGTTATTAGGAACATACAATCTACCAAGATGGCATCATAAAGAAACAGAGACTAGGGCGGGCCAAATAGCTTGGCAGATTAAAGCGCCTGCTTAGGCATATGCAGCAGCTGGGGTTCGATCCCCACCACGCCATGCTGGCCCCACCCTGGGCATGCTGAGCAGACAATTGAGACTGGGCGTGGTGGCGGCACCTGTAATCTCAGCTTTTGGGAGGCTGAACACAGGCGGATCACTACGAGTCCGATCTAGGTAGTGAGATTCTGTAGCCCCTGTACTAAATACAAAAGAAAAAGAAAAGAAAAGAAACAGGAACTATGAGCAGACATATAACTAGTAAGGAGACTGAGTCAGTAGTCAAAAGCTTCCAATTGAATAAGATGACTTAACCGGAGAATCTTACCAAACATTTAAGAAAGTATTAACATCCATCCTTCTCAAACTCCTCCAAAATATAGACAAGAAGGGATTATGGTTTGGGTCAAGACTGTCACTCAAAAGCTTTCCATAGTCACAGGCAAGGGGTTTGGAAGATGACTGAACGATTGCTGCCCAGAACTGGGGTCTGTGCAGAAGGGCCTAACCTGGTCAGGCGTCTCTGCCTCCGCAGCTCCTCCCCTCTCTGCTTCCCAGCAGCCAGGATGCGAGCACAGGCCTCTGCTGCATCCCCTTGCTGAGCTGATTCTGTCCTGAAGCTGGCTGTAAATAATGAGCCAAAATAAACTTCTTCTCCAGTAACTGCAGGTGTTGGGTCTCAGGGATGAGCACAGTGATTAAGTGAATTAAGACGGAAGGGAATACCTCTGACCTCGTGAAGCCAGCAGGACTGTGATAGCAAAGCTAAAAAGTTAGACCATGAGGAGAGAAAACTACAGGCCAACTTCATGGCAGGCACAGGTGCAAAAATCCAAAACAAAAAGATCAGCGAACCAAATTCAATAGTACATGAAAAGAATAACGTATCATTCCAGTGGAGCTCATTCCTGGAGAACAAGGATAGTTCAACATATAAAAACCAAATAACATGATATAGCACATAAACGGAATGAAGGATATATATCAATGATCCTTTTTAAATTTTTAAAAAGTATTTATTTATTCATTTATTTATTTGGTACAGGGTTTCACTATACACTTGGACTCGTAGTGATTTTCCTGTGTCAGCCTCCCCAGTGCTGGGATTACAGTGTGTGCTACCACGCCTGGTTTTGCCACTGCCCTGGCACGCAGTACCAGGGATTGAACCCAGGGCCTTGCGCTTGCCAGGCAGGCACTTATACTGCTCAGCTCTCTCCTCAGTCTAATGATCCTTTTATTTGATCAGAAAATTGGATAAAATTGAACAGCCTTTTAGATGAAATCAGTCATTACACCAAAGAGACACAAAATAAACACTCCCACATTTACTGGAGCACTCTTCAATAAAGATAAGGAAACAACCAATATCCCCATCTGCAGAAGAATGGATAAAGAAACAGTGATTATTATCCGCAGAAGAATGGATAAAGAAACAGTGGCATACACACACAGCAGAATATTATTCAGCCATAAAATGAATGAAAGCCTGTCATTTGCAGCAGCAGCAGCACACTATGAGCTCATTATGGTAAGTGAAATAGTAGACACAGAAAGACACATACTTTATGATCTCACTCATTTATGAAAACCAAAAAGTCTACCTAATAGAATAGAATACTCACTAGCACAGGCAGAAGGTAGGGGAATGGAGAGGAGCTAAATAAGTGACATAAAAAGAGATGAAGAATTAGTTCCGATTTTCTATCACATAGTAGCTAACTACTGGTTAAAACAATATGCTATACATTCAGAAATAATTAGAAGAAAACAACTAAAAATTCCAACACATGAAAATAATTAACATTCATAGAGATAGCTAGGTGGCCTAAGTGCCTGCCTGGCAAGTATAAGGACCCAAGTTCTATTCTCAGTACCGCATGCCATGCTGGCCCCGTGGTGCATACCTGTAATCCCAGTGCTTGGGGAGGCTGAGGCAAGATCATCACTACGAGTCTAAACTGTGTAACGAGACCCTGTATCAAATAAAACAAAAGCATTTGTAGAGAGAGAAATGTTTATTAGTGCCTTGATTTGATTATTAGGCACTGGATTCATGTATCGAATTGTGATGTAATCCTTAAGGATGTACAAATATTGTGTTTCAGTAGAAACTTTAGGGGCTGGGGAGATGGCTCTTGGCTCAGTGGAGTAAGTGCTTCCCTGGCAAGCGCAAGGGCCTGAGTTCAATCCCCGGTTCCA
>NDGM011125917.1:0-11682 GCA_002564305.1 Octomys mimax
CTTTGCCAAGCTTGTTCCAAGTAGGTGCTTTAGACCACTGAGCCATCTTGCCAGCCCCAGTAACCATTAATCTTAAATGAGGAATTACTGCACCATCTTTTCGGAAGTGTGCAAGCTGGTAAGGGTTTACAGGGTCATGAGAGATCCTGTATAGTGTATGGAAAGTTTTCTCATGTGTTTGGGAATACTTGAGAGCTCAAATAGCATCAAAATCCTTAGTTTACCATTTAAAACAAGATCCATATCATGCTGTGTTGCTTTATGAGCTGCTCTGTAGCCATCTTTATAGTAATAAAAAGTACCAAAGAATGGTAGTGTCTGATGCCTAATAGGCAGACTAATAGTATGGTGTTTCCACTTGCCACAAAATAATGCTTGTAAAGTCTAGATATCCAAAGCTGCAAAGCATTCTGTAGATTTAAAATGAGCAAGATCCAACCAGTCCTCCTTATCTTTTATTTTGGAGTGAATTCTTCATAGGAGAGAGCCCCTATCAAGATGAATTTTAAAATCTAAGGGGAGTGGATGTGAAGTTTCTAGATTATTTTAGTGGGCTGCTGGTTCAAATCTAGAGCAGAGAAAGGCAAGGTGCCAGGCCCAAAAATTGAAAAAGGAGTTGTGTTAGGGTGTAAGGAGACTCCACCTCGCTGCCTTTAATTAAGAAGACAGCAGGAATGAGCTAATGAGCCTATATGGGTCAGGACTGTTCTTTTAAATTAGGTTTGCTGAAGGAAAACCTGACATCAAATTCTGTCCTTAAGAATTTGAAAATAAGTAGAAAATTATTTAAGCTCTTTAATCAACTAACTGGAAAATAATTTGAAATTTTGTTTGTGTACCTTCATTTGTGGCTTCAGGGGTAGAGAAGGCATCTGAAGAAGTACTCTGGAGCTCCATGTATCTCTCTTTTAAAAAGTCTGCATGGAGGGCCGGCCAGATAGTTCAGCAGATTAAAGTGCCTGCTTACACAGACTCAGGGACCGGGGTTCAATCCCCCAGCTTGCTGTGCCAGCCCTGCCCACTGCCCAGCATGGGTGAGCTGAGCCCCCGATTGAGACTGGGCATGTTGGCACATGCCTGTAATCCCAGCACTTGGGAGGCTGAAAACAGGAGGATCACAAGTCTACAAGTCCCATCTGTGTAGTGAGACCCTATAGACCCTGTACTAAATACGCAAAAATAAAAAGTTTGCACACCACATGTAAAATGAACACTTTTTTTTGTTGTTGTTGTAGCTATCAGAGCCACAAGAGGCTGAAAACTGTATCATGCATTTATTTCAGTCCCTGAGATACTTATTGGCAGAGTTCCACATACCAAAACTAAGGAGAAACTCACGAATAGTAACAAAAAAACATGGAGGAGAAACCTTAAACATCCTTTCTTGACTTCTTTCTAAGCATATAATGGTGATTAAAAAAAAAAAAGAAAGAAAGAAAGATGAAAAGAACGATGGGGGCTGGGAGATAGCTCAGTAGAATAAGCACTTCCTTGGCAAGCGCAAGGGCCTGAGTTCAATTCCCAGTTCTGCCAAAAAAAGAAAGAAAGAAAAGAACAATGGACCAAAGCACTCAGAATTCTTTGGCTTTTGAGTTTTGGGAGGTTTCTTCTTTTAGTGGGGGGATTGACTGACTACATGTAATCTTTTCTATAGGCTACACTTAATTTTTTAGAGAACTTCTTGATAATATTTTCTTAGTACCTTAGTTAGAGACTAAAGCTAAACTTCAGAGTTGCTGGAATGTTGCATTTACTTATGTAGTATATTGATGAGAGTAGAATAAGGTGGATAGATATGGTAAGGGAGTGACTAAGAAATGGCTGAAATGATTGGCACCTGAGTTGGTGAGGAAACAGGAAAGGAATTTCTGGCCATGAAGTTTGTGATTCCACATCAAGATCATTCTTTATAATAGAATAACCACCCACTCCAATCCAGAGCCAGAATTCCTCAGATTCCTCCAGCCAGAGGGGCCTTGGCATGCAAAACAGACTGTTATGATATCTGAACACTTTTAAGTGGATGTATTTGGCCAGGGAGATTTGCTAGTGAAATTGATCTTACCTTCCCTGGGTTTTTATAACTGTACTAAATAATTAAAAGAAAATTAAAACCCAGTTACTTGAACTGTTAAGTATCAGATCTGAAAGCTGATCAGTCCCTAGGATCACAGTGTGTCCAGTATTAGAAGGGACCTCAAACATCCTGAACAGATTGCAGAGGAGTTATAAATCTGTTGCCCGAAATCTCTGCCAAATGATCGCTTGATTTCTGCTCAGACTCCTTCAAGGTCAGGAAAGTCTTCCTTCCTAGGACGCCCTATTCTTTGACTAACTTTGAGAAAAACTCCATGTTGGTTTAAAAATCTACCCTTGGATCTTAGTGTACCAGTTTAAGAAGATAACCAGAAAAAATATCCTTCCTCCCACATTCCAGCCTTTCAGACATTTCATGTTGACTACATCTCCTACAACATGCTCTAGTCAAGTATTCATACTACTTTGTACTACATATTTTTTAAGGAACAGGATTTCTAGGGTCTTGCAGTATTTGTCCACAAGGACACAGGATTCTCGAAGTACCTTTAAAAGTTTTAGAACTAAAAAATATTAAGACTAGCAAGAAGACACAATCTAGTCTGTCTCCCCACACTCTTTCAGTTTACAGATGGGGAGTTTTTTGTATTTGAGTGGGCAGAATTGATCAGTGGCATCTTTTGATTTGAGAAATGAAATTAAAACATTAAAAAAAAAGAAAGTCTGTTAGTTGCTTAATTGTGATCACGGGGCTTCAGCCTACATCTCATTTTTACCAAAGACTTTGTTGGCCCCCTAAGTAAGCCTAGGGCTCAGGTCAAGATTTCACTGCCGGATCTCCACACACCAACTTCATCTACTGTTTGTATACAGAGAAATTACTTTTCCAGAAATTGTAGCATCTGTATTGACCACATAGACCAACTGGGATTCAAACATTATTAGTTAATAGACTTTTCAAGACGGTCTCACTTTGTAATTCAGTCTGGCTCCCAATCACCACTCCTGGACATTAGGTTTTTTTCCTTCATAAAATCAGAGTGATCACAAAGCAAGCATAATATTTTAAGCATCTTCATAGATACATATTCCCTTGGTGTACAGGTGCCCACTGTACTTTTTTTAAAAAAAAGGTGCCAGTGACTGGATGGTTTTTCTAAAAGCCAAGAGACTGTGGTCGGGATTGCGTGAGACTTCTCCAATTTCTTTTTTGAGACTTGAAATACAGATACATGCTTTTCATCTGGCCCCAAGGAGGCTCAGGTTTCTTGGCTGTGTGCAGCCTAAAGGCGCTCAGGTGTTTGAGCTTCTCGACCACTCCCTCCACCCCCATTTCCCCCGACTTTGACGCCACTTTACAGTTCTGCGGTCAAAGTCCTAGGAGAAAATGTGCCAAGACCTGATGATCTACTTGAGAAGGTAGTGTGCCTAAAGTTTACCCAGTAACTTCGTCTCCGATTATCACCACACTGGGGACAGCAGGAAAGTGCTGGGTTTATAGGTGGAGCGTTCCGTCCAGCGCTAAAGGTGACATTGCTGAGACTGGGAACAGCCTGCGCGACGACGGTAGCCTACTCAGGCCCTGCGCTACCCTTCCGGCAGATGGGACCCCGCGTGGCCCTTTTCAGAACCGGCCTCCTAGGGGAGGCAGGGGCACCCCTTCTCAGTTCGCCCGCCTCGGGGCTGGGCTCCGATCCCGGCGGGATGGAACGAGGCGGGGGCCGGGCCAGCGGGAGGAAGGCGGAGCTTTCCTTTGTCAGGGGATTTGCGCGGCGTGGCGGAGACTCGCGCTGGTGCGGCTCCCCTTGGCTCGCCCTCGGGGGGTGGGGTGGGGGGCAGGGCATTTTCGGCCCTGGGGAGTGGGGGGCGTGGGCTTCGGGAGCCGGAAGGCGCCCGGGGCCCGGAACCCTGAGCCTTGCAAAAGCCCCTCCTTCAGCGCTTCGGCCTCCAATCCCTGCCGCCGCCTCCTCTCCCCGGGGTCGCTCTACACCCCGGCCCCGCCCCCACCTCCTCCACTTGGCTTTGCGCGCCGCTCGCTCCCGGGCTTCCAGGCTTCCAGGGGGGCTACCCGGGCGGGGCGGCGGTGGCGCGGGAAGGGGGCGGAGAGCTGTCCGCCAGCCGAGCACTTCCAGCGAGCGGCGAGGAACTGCCCGCGCAGCGCGAGGGAGGAGGGCTCCCCCCCCCCTCGCCCGGCCCGAGAGGAGCCTTTTGTTCCCAGCCAGAAGTTTGCATGCCGGGACCGTGACAGCTGCGGGCAGGGAGGACGGCGAGGCCGCGGGACCTGCGGCGCAGAGGAGAATAGAGGCGGCTGCTTATCATGCAGCCCACGGCGCGGCGGCTGCGGGCCGGGGACTGGAGGCGGCGGGGGAGGCGGCGCCCACAGCACACGGGACTCAGCTGCCAGAGGGACAAACTAACTTCCTGAGCGCAGGACCAGAGGCCGGCGCTACCGAGAGCCACCTGCCAGCCTGCGGTGAGGCTACCCCGGCCCTCAGGGTGCGCGGCTCGGCGTGGGGAGCGGGCGGTACTGAGTGAGCCCCTCGGCCGAGGCTGCAGGCAGCTCGCCCTCTGCAAGGCCAGCGCAGTGCTCTAGTTGCCTTGTGCGGCCACAGCGCAGGATTGGCCTAGGAGCCACAACAATGCCATGATGTTTTGGAGACAGGAAGCCCCGAGCTGGCCCCGAATGAAGGACTTCCTGTGTTTAAAGTTGCAGGAGTATCCGCCGACCAGCCCAGTTCAAATCCAAACACCCCGACTAGGGAGGACGAATGGCTAATTCAGACCAGCTGGACTCTCTAGGACTGGAACAGGATAAAATGAAAGGAATTCTTAGGAGTTTGGCCCATACTTGAAGACTAGAAAGGCTGTGCCATTGTTATTATAGTCAGTATAAATTTGCTGCTTCCACCTCTGCTTCAGTGAGAAGTGAGTGGAACTAGATATTGAATAAGACTTGTCAATATCAAATGATTTCTGTTGACTGAATTAAAAAGAGCAGTGCTCTTTTAAAAATGGAATAAAATCAGAAGCCATACAAGGAATTAGGTTGGTGATCAAATTAGACCATTTATCTGTCTGCAGCAATGAGGCTGGTATCCTGTGAGGAAAAAGCTGTTTGTCTTAGAGCTTCTCCCAGAATGTTTTCAAAGTGGAACTCCCAAGTCTTTCTGGAGAACACATGCAATTGGTGGTTTAGAGTGTGAACATGTAAAAGGATTTATAACTCATAGAGAATGAGTTTGGGGGGAACCCATGAAAAAAATTTGAAAGATTGATATTTCATCTTGATTGAAAAAGTATGGGTAAGCCACTCAGCAGGCCAGACTGTTTAAGACGGAACCCCACCTGCCTGGGGAAAGGGGAGGATGAGGACGGCTACATAGAGGATTGCTATGTTCCCCAGCGGTCTATATATGATACAATGAGGATTAATGAACAGATTGACCAGGGATCTAAGCTTAATCAGACTTCAAAAAGCACCATGGAAAAAATGGAAGGAAGTACCATATCCAGCAATGGTACATTAGGAGCCGCATCTAATGTTTTTGAATCTAGAGCACCAGAAGGCAAAAAACTGGATGAGAGAATAATATTTGATGCATTAAAACTAAGCAGTGATGTGCAGAAGGCAGCACCTGTGCCACCCAGACGGAGGCCAAATGCAGAGCGCAAAGACAATGTGAACAGGAGGTCATGGAAATCCTTCATGCCCCCCAATTTCCCAGAATTTGCAGAAAGAATGGAAGCCTCTCTCAGTGAGGTTTCAGAAGCTGGTGCTTCAAATCCTTCCTTGCAAGAGAAGAAAGAATGCAGTTCTCCATTAACAGAAAGTTCTGATCATTTGGACCACAGAGAGCCTCAGTCAGAGTCTGTGACTTTGGAACATGTGTCCAAATCCATTGGTATTCTAGAAGTGCAAGATGTGAAAAAATTAAGTGGAGACTGCCAGGACTTCAGATTCCAGCAGCACAGTGAGAGCTCTCCTCATGAATTCCAGCCTCTAGAATCAGACGCTGCAGCAGCAAGTGGTAACACAGATGTCATGCAAGAACACAGATTCTCAAGTGCAACCTGGCCCAGGGCCATGAAAAGTTCAGCTAAGGGAGGCTTCACTGAGAAGCAGCACCCCCTTGGGGATGCAGCCTGCACTGTGGAAATGCCACCTCTTTCCCCTTGCCTTAGTGAAGAGCTGTTGGATCCAGAATTACATAATTTCATAACTCCCAGCCTAAGAGAAAAAACAGAGTCCGAGCTAAAGTTTGAGGAGGATGAGCGCTGGATCTTAATGGAGGCTGAGGAGTGGGAGGAAGAAAAACTGTCAGAGAAAGGAAAGACTCTTCTAAGGGCAGCGGAGAACAACCTAACAGATAGTTTTGAAGAAAGAGAACAAACACACACAGTAGCAGTGGTGGAAGATGGAGCTAACTGCTTAGCTGCTGTCTTGGGGGCTTTTGGCCACCTAGCTCTTGGTCAGATTTGTTTCTCTGATGACCTGCAGCCAGGCAGGGACCAGTTGTCTTCTGTTTCCAAGGATACACTACCCCTGGATTACAATTGTGTTACTGCTGGTGAGGATGCTATTGGTGAGATTGAAAAAACTGCTCAGGGACTAGAGGGTCTTGCTTCAGAATTAGAGTATAATATTGGTTTTATTGACACGGAGCAGCTCTCTGACACAGATTCAGTACAGATGTTTCTTGAACTTGAAAAGGAGTGTTTAAGTGAAGGAGTAACTCCTCCAGTAGAGCTGCAGAATCAGGCCTCTTTTGAAGGGTTGACCCCAGCCCAGGATGCAGAGAATTCACTTGCAATTAGTTATTTTCCAAGGGCTGCCTTAGAAAAGGAACAGCATGGAGGCCTTGTAAATGTAAACGACCTTGGTACTGGATTGGACAGTGCCTCAAATGTATCAACCACTACAGACAGTGAATATTTTAATGCCCTTGATTCCTCTCAGGTGCCTGATGCTATGGAATTTATTGTTCATCCTAATAGCATGAGGGACACTTCCATAGTTAGCAAGGAGTGTGAAAAAGTGCCTTTTAGCCCCGAGACTATGGGGAAATTTAAGTCTCTACCTGATCTGGAATCCCTGGGAGAGCTAGATCCAGGAGGTCTGCTGAACTCTGATTACAGGGCTTTTTCTGAAGAAAAACTGTCAGACTGTATTGCTTCTGAGCTAGCCAAAGAAGATGGCAGTTCAACCCCAGCAAACTGCAGTCAAGCTGAGAATATTGAATATAGCGAGAGAGTCTCTCTCAGTTTTGCTTTTAGCTATCAACTAACAGATATAACCTCAGGACCTGAAGTAGGGGTGTTAGCATATGATTCAAACTTATTAACAGATGAACACTGGGAAAATGAGGAAGGTGGTATTGATCAAGAAAGTAACAGTCTGACATTCTTGGGAAATGTAGACCCTTGTGAATCGTTGTCCATGAGGAAAATTTGTGCTGAAGATGGTGAGGTAAAAGAACTGGGTTATCAAGCCAAGCTTTTAGGAGACAGAGCCCCAGCACACTGTCATAGCAGCTTTCCAGAGCAGGTCTTTCAGGATCTCCAGAGGGAGTTGCCAGAGTCAGAGTCTCTGACTCTGTACATGCCGGCTAGAGAACTGAGACATAGAGATGGAGGGGAAACTCTAAGTGATACAAAGCCTGAGCTGACTGTGGCATCACAGGAAAATGATACCGAAATGGGAGATTTAGATTCATTCCTTAGTATTTTTCCAGAAGAACAAATTACCAAAGCTAGTAATACTGAACCAGTTTTGGAGGAATGGATGCCCAACCTACAGGACCCTATCACAGCTGCTGCAATGCTCTCTGTAGAAGAAGGTGCCCTAGATGCTGCCCTGCCCACCCTAGAAGAGGACATTCCAGTTGCTGCAGTGCCTGTCCCAGGGGGAGCTGCTATAGTGGCTGCTAAAGTGCCCTTCCTTGAGGAGGACATTCCATTTGCTTCACTGATCATCTCAGAGAGCCATATCCCAGCTGCTTCAGTGGTCATCTTAAAGGAGGATGTCACCGCTGCTGTACTGGCAGCCCCAGTGGAGGCTGCTGCCCCAGCTCTTACAGTATTTGCTCCCAGAGGGAGTGTTCCAGTTGCTTCAGTGTCCTCCCCAGAGGGGACTGCTCTAGCTGCTGCTGCTGCAACCATCACAGAAGAAGCTGAACCAGCTGTTAAGTGGTCCTCTGCAGAGGGGACTGCTGCAGTACCCATCACAGAAGATGACACCCTAGAAAGGCTTGTCACCCTAACTGCTGCCTGGCATACTCCTAAGGAGCCAAGCCCTCCAGCACTCACAGATTGTACCCCAGAGGAACCTCCCACCTCAGCTGCTGCAGAGCCCATCCCTGGGGAGGGTGTTGTCCCAACTGTTGCAGTGCCAATCCCAGAAGAGTCTGCCACCTTAGTTACTGCAATGCCTGCTGTGGAGGACATTTCTCCTGCTAGCAGACCCTTCTTGAGAGTTGGTGCCTACAATGATTCAGTGCCTATCACAGAAGGAACTCTTGTTCTTGAGGATGTTTCTGCCACTAGAATGTGGTTCAAGGAAGACTTTGATTCTTCAGCTTTAATAAAAGAGGTGCCTGGCACAGTGCTACATGGGAAAGTGCCTCTGGCTGCAACTGATGGATTAAATTCAAATGAGGTAAATGTTGCTCACATTGTTTCGGGTTAGGTTCTAGAGAGTAAAGAGATTTCCTAGTTCTCTGACTTGGCAGTAATGAGAAATAGCACAAATACTTTCGTGGGAGAGGGGATGGGCCTGTAATTTCTATACTTGCTATTGAGTTTAGAAGGAAGCTTATCTTAATTTTGTATGGTGAAAAACTTTGTAACTCATGCTCTATTTTTTTTAACAGGCCAAGCCCAAGGGCAACAGGGACGTAACTAGTTGTTGGTTTACATTTTTAAGTCGTTTATTAAGAGAAAAGGAGGACTTTGCTTTTGAAATATACAGCAAGCTTGTTCCTTCCTAAATTAAGAGCTGCATATTGATCGATGATGTCTGCAGTTAGGTAGAGGCTACAGTGTGAACTTTGAGACCTGGAGTACTCTAGAAATTAGGTAGATATTCTGAGTCTTTCGTTTCTTCATTTGGTAAGGCCAGGCTCCTGTGAGGGTGGCAAGAATAATATGAGTTACGGCTTTTATAAAGCCCGAGGTGTGTGAGACAGACATATTTTTCCCCCTTCCCTTCAAATATGTGTGTTGGTTAGATAGAATTCACCACACCAGATTAGGTAAAAGTAGTATAAATATGTGTGAATATCAGCTATTTAAATGCAAATGTGTTTCTTAAAGGTACTGCATCATAACTTAGGCAAAAAAAGATATATTTTAGTTAGTCATCTTGTGAAATTGTGTTTGTGTCCTTAAGCAAGTTGTTTTCCTTTCCTGGATCTCTTATTTCTTAATCTGAAAAGCAAGAGAATTAGGCTCATACCACCTCCTAAATCTTTCTCAGCTCTTAAGATTCTTGATGTTAGACTATAGATAGGAAACAGTCGAGAAGTGTTCCACATCCTTGAGCCCTCCTAGCCAGAGGAATTAAGAGATTAGCAGTTTTCTGCAGTTGTTGTTTGGTCAGTGGTAAACAGTAAAGAGTTTAGAGTTTTATCTCACACAGGACTGAGTGAGGAAGTTGTTTCCATCTTACTCCTTCCTCAGGTGCATGCATTATTGCCTGGCTATCAATCCTGAGACATCACAGGGTGTTACAAGAAAAAGGGGCTTGCTCATCACCCCCCTCACACACACCAATGCAGAGTTTTTCAGGGCAACCTAGTCTGCTAGAGCGCCAGTTAAATGTGCAGCTAACAGCAACAAAATAATTAATTGGTTCTGTAAGGTGCCAACTTTACCACAGATCCTCCTGCTTAGCAGAGTGGTAAATGATTTCACTTTGAGCTCCACTGGTTCTTTTGTAACATAGCATCCCATCAAATTAGGATGCATCACTTTCAAGTCGGATGGATTTTTATTTTCTGAGTTTTACTGAAGTAAATTCAGGATTCCAGCACACTGATCCTAGTAACCTGTCCAAAGTCAGAACAACGATAATAAATTTTTGCACTAGGATTTTTTTTTTTTTTCTTTTTTTTTAAAGCATTGTCTTGCCAAGTTGTCCAGGCAGGGCTTGAACTTGTTCTCTTGCTGGAACCTTCCAAAGTACTAAAATTACAGGCATGCACCACCATATCCAGCAGCACTGGCATTCTTTATAATACAGCGTATTAATGGTATGAGGCCTACAGTGGCAATCAGTGAAATACAGAGATTAAGTTTTAAGGAGCAAGACAGATCATTGTAAAGGGAAACAAATTCAGGGCCAGTGAGATAGCTCAGCAATCTAAAGCAACTACTTAGGCAAACTTAGGCAATCACAGGGACCTTGGTTCAATCCCTGGCACCACATGCAGGGTCAGCCCCACCCCCAGTGCAGGCTGAGCCAGCCACAAAAAAGAAAAGAAAAGAAAAATCCTTACTGCTATTCTTCATGAGCTCTTCTGCAATGTGTAGATAGGACTAGGTGATATCTCAGGATCTGACCAACTGTAGGAGGTAGTCATGTTATGAAATACTAATTAGCAAAATGACAGAAAGAGCTGGTAGCTGCCTACAAAGTTGTCTGTCTTTGAATTGTGGTTACTTTGTGGAATGTCTGGAAGCAAGCAGATAGCTACATCTCTACAAAAAGACATGGGGGAAGGCAAGGGAAAGGGGACTATGAGTTTAAGCTGTGCATCCTATACCAAATACATTTTTTAAAAGACCTAAGGCATAGTCTTGGCCAAGAATGTTAACCAATGAGAGTGTATAGAGACTCCCAGGCATAGTTGCACACACCTGTATTCCCAACACTCAGGAGGCAGAGGCAGAAGGATTGCCACAAGTTAAGACCAGCCTGTACTACATAGCAAGATGCTTTCTTTAAAAAAAAAAAAAAAAGAAAGAAAGAAATTATTTTGGTGATCTAAGTGCCTGCCTGCTTTGTCAGTGCAAGGACCTGAGTTTGATTCCCAGTACCACATGCCAGCCCAGAGCTATGTAGCCCTGAAATTGGGCATGATGGTACACACATGTAATCCTAACACTGGGGAAGATGAGACAAGAGGATCACTACAATCTGGACTGCATAATGAGATCCTGTATTGAATAAATGAAAGATTAAAAAAAATCTTAAAATAGTGAAGCATCATTGAGTTAACATGAGTATACAGATTTGCTCAGTTGGTGAAGTATTGTTTTGAGACAGTCAAACCTGTCACTTCCATACATCAACACTTAGACCTCAGTAAATGGTCATAACTGAAATATGATTTAGAGTGAATTATTTGAGATCTTTTGTGTGTATACATGTATGTACAAATGCACACGTTTTTTTTCCCTAATGCCCAATAGCAACAGAGTATAATGTTTCTATAGTTGGATCTGAGACCAAGTGAAAGCATTCTCTGGTTAAAGTCCTACTCGCTTATAGACTTCTTCAGTGTTAGTTCCAGTCACTAGTTCAAAGGAAGAAAAAAATTATTTTAATACAGAAGTTCTATAATATTAAACTTTTCCAGGGCCGGGGAGATGGCTCAGTAGAATGAGCGCTTCCCTGGCAAGCGCAAGGGTCTGAGTTCAATCCCT
>NDGM011125922.1:0-14368 GCA_002564305.1 Octomys mimax
TCTCTCTCTCTCTCTCTCTCTCTCTCTCTCTCTCTCTCTCTCTCTCTCTCCAGTACCAGGGATTGAACTCAGGACCCTGCGCTTGCCAGGCAAGCACTTATTCTACTTGGCTGTCTCCCCGGCCCCTTTCTCCTTTCTGATGACACCCATTTCTGCAGGGACTTCTTGCTTGGTCTGCCCCTTCCTGGTCATTTGGAAGCTCTTCTCTTCTACCTGACTTTTGCATTTTGGAACAGGAAGGGGTCTCTTTCAGAGTTGTCTTTTCACAGTGCCTGCTTTCGTTGGGTTTCCCCATGGGACATGCACTTCTAAATGCTCACCTCTGGGACTGACCCCTTTTGGCTCCAGAGCCCTAGGTGCTATGGTCTCTGAATTGTCTTCACCTGGCTCAGGGTTCAGTGGAGCCATGAAACACCTGCTGTGTGCCAGCCGCTGTTCTAAGAGGGAGGTTAGTAGCCAAAAGGATGGATAAGCCATCCTTTACTTCTCATAGATGACACAGCACAAGAGTGGGCAAAGGGAAAAGCAGTCATGGAATGTGGCTGGGCAGCTTTCAGTCAGAGAGTGAGAGATGGCCTGTTTGAAGAAGCGGCCTCTGAGCGATGTTCTGATGAGGAGGAGCCAGCCATCCTAGGAAGATCACTGCAGGCAGAGAGAACTCTGCAAGTGCAAAGGCCGTGGGGTGAGAACGAGCTTGGTGTGTGTGAGGGACAGAGGAAGCCAGAGTAGCAGAAGAACAGCGTTGAATGGAGCCAGGAACAGATGAGTTGCAGAGGGTGGCAATGGTCTTTTAGATCATTAGAAGGAGCCTGGATTTGTATCATATTATTTTAAATAAAACGTCCCAGACTGAACTCTTGGTCTTCTTCCTCAATTATGGCTCTAGGTTTTAGGACCTAGAATGTCCTTTAGCATCAACAATTGATTTAGCCATGTGATCGCCCAGCTATGGGTCAGGCCCTCTTCTCACTCTACTCCATCTTCTCCTTTACACCATTGCCTTCCAAGCAAATACCAGTGCCCCAGACCCTCCTGTCACATTCCAGACTCAAAGCAAAACTGCCTGATGCTTCTCTCTCCTGGAGATCCCACTAGCAACTCAAATGTATGCTCAAAATTAAACTATTTTCAGATGCCTCCTTTAGTCCTTTCCTCCATGAATGATGCTACCTAGTTGCCTAAGAGTACATCAACTCCTTCTCCTTCACCTCCACATCCAATCAGCAGCTACTGTTGATTCTATCTTGTCAATATCTCTTGTGCTTGTCACAACCTCTTCACATCTTATTAAGTGGAGGTCTCTTTCCTATCACAATAGGCCCCCTGGTCGCTCATTTTAAATCTCAGGCAGTCAATCTTCCTCAATATTGACTGAATATGGAAGATCAGTTTTATAAATCACAAATTTTTATTCAGTTATATCCTCATTTAAAGATGCACTGATGCATAAAGGACAAAGTCCAGACTTCTCAAAGGGGTTCAAGACTCAATAACCTAACGCCTTTGCTAAGCTTTTCTATCCTCATCTCCCACCCAGTGAGCACTCTATTCCAGTTAGATTAAACCACTTGCAGCTCCACAAATGTACAAGACTGCATGTCTGTATTTATATCCAGTATATTTTATCTTTCTTGCCTCTTATCTATGTGAAAAATGTTCAGTATGATTTCTGTTGAGTGGTGTGGGTCCTTCCCACCCTGTATTTATCCTTCCTAGCTATAGTCAGGAGTCTCTATGTCAGGTTTCCCCCCACCCCAATGCTTACCTGTTCTAGTCTTGGCTACAATTCCATCATCTTGAGGGATGAAGAACAAAATTCTACTGCTAAGCATATTCTAAACCAAATTCTCTTCCACCTCTACCACATTGGCATGGTCTACATAATAATACCTATACCAATACCAATACAAATAGTGGCTATGACAAAGATAGGAAGCAAGACTTCATAAGGATTTGCTGTACAAATGGCACTGAAGATATAACAAACAAGACACAGTTCTACCTTGATGGAGTTTACAGTCAAATGAGAACATCATACAACCAATGAAATAAGTAATGCTTACTGTAATAGGCTGTATGATTGTTCACAATCACTGCTCCCTCCTGCCCTTGACATACATCCCTTTTCGTGGACCCTTCATTCCTATTGCCCTTGACTTTGGTCTTGCTCTTGCGATTAGCTTTAATTGACAGAATGTGGGCACAGAGGGCATAGCCATTTCCAAGCAGCGGCTTCAGATATGCTTGGCTGGTTTGCCTCTGTCTGTTGGAGCTTTTCCTTCTGCTTTGAGAACAGCACACTCTAGGTAGAGGCTATTAAGATCTTGAGGCTATTGATACCACAGCTGAAGTTGACTGATGCACATGTGGAAAGGAACATGAAGACAATACAAGGGAAGGACTGCTTTCCGGATAAGGTGGCTAGAGAAGGCATCTCTAGGAAGGTGACAGTTAAGGCATGATGAGGTGGAGCAAGCCCTATGAGGACTGTTCCAACCTAGTGAACTGCCAGTGCAAAGGTGCTGAGGTAGGGAGATAGGAAAGGGTCAGTCATGTACAGCCTCACAGACCTTCTGCTCAAGGATCTCCTATGCAGTCTAAGTCACTCAGCTGGGGCCCAGGCCTTCGCTTGGTACGAAGCCTGTAGGGCCATGGTGAGGGTGACCACACACACAATGGATACTCGATAGAGAATGAAAGGCAGTACAAATAACAATTACCTAGAACAAAAGGTGTAAGCCAGGATTTTATTAAGCAAATAGGGATGTAAGGGTACCATACTTATGGCCCTGTTGTTCCCTGCCCACAAAAGTGTTTTTATTCTGTGGAAGTAGCTTCTGCTTCAAATTCCTCCCTCACCACCAACTCCCCTCTGGTACTGGGATCTTCTGCTGAATCTCACAGGTGAGGATCTGACAATCGTTAAGTTCTCTTCTCCTGTGGGAGTTCCCCGTACCTGCTAGAGCTAGGCTAGGTTCTTGATGTAGATCACCTATCTACTCAATGGCATGGTCTCTGGGCATCATTCACTGCCTGGAGTTATCCTGCAGCCATGATGCTTCTTGTCACAGCTCCGGAATGACACCCACTAATCATTCCTGGTGCTTGCCCTCCTCTCGTCCCTCTCCCTGGTCAGGCCCTGAGCTGGGATACACATGTGCTCCTTGGTTGCTGGCTAAGGGTCTTATACCATTCACTCAATTCTGATACCTTATGAAACAAAGTGTAAAGTGAGCTCTAGGCTCCTGGGAGACAGCTAAATCCACACTAAAGGCTTAGCATTTACCTTGAACACAGACCACAAATTCTTAGGAAAACACATGCAGCCAAACCAACCCACCAACCTAAATAAAGGTGGAACAAATGGGAAGAACATTGGGTTTGCATGTTGTGTTTCACTTACATCACCATACAGTGATGGGGAAGAAGCAAGCATTTTACTTCACTGAGTCTTATCCCACATGGAAGTAGAGCAGAGGAATAACTTATAAACTACAGCTTTGATGTGAAGACTCAAAGTGATGAAGCTTGGAAGGCAGGGAGAGCAGCATCATGTCTGGGGCTCAGAAGCTTGCCTTAAGCTTTTACTGACTCTGAAACAAGAGGGCCTGGCCCAGCTGTGCTGTTGGTGGTGTCTCCACTCATGCTGCTTCCCAGTGCACCTCTTGGTCTCACCCTGTCAACCAACTCAAGCAGCTGAAGAGGTGTTTCCCACCCCTCTCACAGTGCAGCTGCGGCCAAGCAAGACCCCAGCCCAAACAATTCTCTCTTTGCTCCTCCATTCCTCTTCTTTTCAATAAATGAACAGGGGACAATGAACTTGCTGCCTTCTGTGGGTAGGAGGGCCACTCTGTTGGCAGCCAGGGGGCCCTTGGTGCTAAATGGCTCTGTACATGAGGCATAGGTGTTCTGTTGGTCTTGCCTTTCACTGTAGGATTCTGAGGGCTGTGACTCTTTAGGGAAAAAATCAGTGCCCTGAGGACTTACTCCTTCCATGACCTTAGAAAAAGGCCTCTTACCTCTGTGAAGTTAGACAGCTGCTTGTGCCTAACCCCTAGGACCCTTGAGTGACTCTCAGAGGGTTCTATCTTTGCCACAGGAGCTGATCCTAGCTGGCCAGTGGGTCTCACTGGGGTTAGCTTCAGCTGTCTTATTACCTGGCCCAGGAAGACACCACTATGACTGACATCTTAGTGTGACCTCAGCAAGGTCATAAGGAAGTTTGTGTGAATTCCCTGCAGGGGACCGACTGTAATCCAGAGTCCAAGTCTTCCATCACCACAGAGGAATCCAAGAAAGCGTGAAGACTACATTGCCCATAGTCTGGAGGTACTCCTAGGACTGCAGGCCCAGCCACTGGTTCTCCGAGGCTCTCAGCACCTATCCAATTTCCTGACCGCTGAGTTCCATCAGAGTCCACTGTGTCTACCAGGGCTGCCTCATTAGACTGCCTTTCCTCAGATGCAGAACATGCTATGGTCCAGCCATGCTTCAAAGTGCCACCCCCTGAAGACTGTAAGAGAATAGAAGTTGCTGCTTAGCAAGGTCATAAGGAAGTTTGTGTGGATTCCCTGCAGGGGACCCACTGTAATCCAGAGCCATGCAGTTATCCTCAGATAGCAACCTTCAGGGCCTTGGGGAGCCTTGTCTGAATTAACAAGGAAGCCTGTGGGTAGCATTCCCCTTCTTCAACCCACAGCTGAACCCCAGAAGATTGCTTTGGTATATAATGACTGGAGACAGGGCCTTAGAAAAGGTAACCTAAGATCCTCTTAGAAAGCCAGGTCCTAGGAAAGCTCAGCAGTGACCCCTGAGAACCAAGGAACTGAGGACACCCACTACACACAGAGCAGAGTGATGCATGGATGTCCGAGTGAAACCACAGATTTGCCAAGAGACTCCAAGAACAGGGCAGGGATACCGCAGCACATCACACTTGTGCTCAGAAGCCAGCAGCTGTGAGGGCAGACCCTGGCAGCTGAGGTTCTGTAGCTGCCTCCACAGCTCAGTAGTCCAGCATGACAGAGCACAAGGAGAAGATGCACATGGGGTGTGGAATATTAGCAGAGGAAAAATAATCTGTTGGCTTGATCTAGAAGGCTGGAAGGCAGAAATAGAGCGAGGACAGAGATATCCTAACCTCACAAGTAGAGACCACCATCACAGCTAGATTCCTATAGCTTGGTAAGACTTCTTAGTTGCCATTCTGTCCAGTAGCTGTGGCCCTAACACTCCTTAGCCCAGGACTCTGACCTGGAGAAAAATGGTCTCTGGACAGAATGTGGATTGAGTTGTGTTTGCAGTTTGGCTCAGGACAGGTTCCTGGGTCACAGTGGATTGAAATGTTGTCTGTATTGCAATCCTCCAAGAAATCTTCTGAGAAGCTGCCAATTGAAATAAAACTTTCCTCCTTTCTTATAGCACTTTGTAACACATCTATTATTGTAGTAATTCGGGGACTGTTTGGTCATAAAAATCTATGCTTATGTAACACACTAGACTCTTTGAACTCTTAGAGGGCCAGACCATGGGACTTATCTATGATATTCTCTGGGTGCTGCGCAAGATGCTCAGCCCATGGAAGCCCTTCCCATTCATCTTTTGCTATATTTAAATTAAGTAAAAAACAGGCAATCACAGGATCAAGATGTAAAATGTCAAAGTATTGACCCAACATTTCATTCTTTCCTAAAATATCAGTCTGGAGGTTGATAGTCCATGAATTCCAGGGGATCATGATACCAGAACTACCAAATTATGGCAGCTTCAGCCTGGCCAGCATTATAGTAATAGATCCCTTCATGCACTGTAGCTTGAGTCACATGGGCTGGCTTCTTTGTCAAGGAAACAAATCCCTCAGGAAGACACCAAAGTCCCTCCAAGCATCTGACACACAGTAGGTGTTACACACTAGTGGTTTAGAAATCTGGTCCAGCATCTGGATTACCCAGAGAGATTTTAGAACTATAATTCCTGGGTCCTATCTTGGGTATGCTGAATTGGAATTTCTGCAAGTGAGCTGGGAATTCTGCATCTTAAAATGCCTTTGAATAAGTCTAAAGACTAGTTAAGTTTGAGTCCAATTTAGACTGGGCAGGGGCACCAAAGACAAGGAGTATCTGCCTATTTAAACATAAAAGTAGCAAGTGACACATGGTGGTCATACTGGCCTGACAGGAAAAATGATAATTCTGCTTGCTTGGACCTGCTGACAGGAAATGTTGGGGGAGGGGGACATCTCCACTGTGAGCCATACTTCCGCCCGATCTTTGCCTGACCTGCGCATTGCCAGAGGGGTGAATGCTTGTATTCCTTGGGCCCAGTTCTTACAGCCAGATCTGGAGCCACGCCTACCTGGATGATGGTATGTTGGGATATTCTGGCTCCACAGCCAGCGGGGTGAGGTGTGAGGGTAGATTCAAAGGCTCAGTGTCTGGTGGGCTTGAGATGGGTCAGCATACTCCTAGGCTGTCTGAGTTTAGGACTCCTGCCACCCCCACTGCCACCCCTTCTTTAACATGCATGGGCTACTAAGTTGCTTCTTGGATTCTCTCATCCCTGCTGGGATTAAAGCCCTTTCCTAAATGGTGGCCTGTTGCTGGGCAATATGTAGCCTGCAGGGGATACTCCATTCCCTTGGGTAAGGACCTGACTCAACTTAAAGCCCACCCCACATCAATTATCTGCTTATATAAACATGAAGCTAACCGGTGATGGAGGAAACATAGATGGCCTGGTGCAACAAGGGTTGCCTACCTCTTTGGACATCCTACTAGGAAACTCCAGTAGCCCTCTTGTGAGCCATCCTTCCACCCAGGCCCAGGCCTCCTTTAACTCTGTGTGCCTTGTAGGTTACCCTAGGGTACCAGGAAGTTTTTCAGCTATGACCTTTTTGCCCACACTACTGTGCAGAAACAGATAAACCGCCCCACCTCCTCCGCTACTATGACTGTTTGCCAAGGCAAAGACCCTTCAGGCAAATGAGAGCCATTCTGAGGGGCAGGCCACATCACCAGCAGCAGAATGAGACTACAGGTTCTTAATGACCAGGTTCTTAACAGTAATAGAAAGAGGGATCTGTGGAACTCCCCAGATTCCCTATTTATTTCCTATAGTTCCTTATGGTCAGTGAGAACTTGTAGGAATCTTGTAGAAATGAGAAGAATGTATGACAAGCTGAGGAAATGTACAGTCTTATCATGGCCCCTGCCTTGATCATCAAAATTCCCAGTGGCAGGGAACCTGGGGCACCTGGGCTATTGTGTTTTTCTTTTAAGACAAAAGATACTTAGAGTCGGGTTTTTTCCTAAACTAAAATATCAGCATTCAGGTTTAATCACAGTGTGGGTGCTTGGTGATAAATAAATGGGCTTGGGGTTAAAGTTTGGCACTCAGGTCTCTGAAAGGTTCCTTGTCACTGCCCTGTCCCAAGGGTGATGCTTTTAGACCTTGCCTGATCACAACTCTGACTCAGAACATTTGAAAACAGCAATTTGTGAGGACTGTACCTATTGTGATCAGATTTTTCTGGGCCAAAGCAAAGGATGTTTGAAATTGCACTTGTCCCGGAAAATCTGGACTAATACATTTTCAGGGAATACCAGAGTTCAACCGTGGAAGGAGGGAAAACAGGGGTGCGCTTCATCTGCGCATGGGCCACGGAGGTCGAGGCAGGAAGAGAAATGAAAAAAAGCACCTGCTTATTTAAGAAGAAAGGTAGCCAGCCATGTATGTGACCTATATGAGGAGAATCACAGAGCTGTTAAATATAGCAAAATAAAAGTAGAGGAACCAAAGGAGAGACATGCCGCATAACTGACTGGGAAGGCTGTATATTATAAAATGTCTATTTTCTTCAAGTTAATTTATAGTTTAACAGGAGTGCACACACACAGTCCCAATAGGATTTATTTTTACTCTGAGAAAATGATTCTAAAATTAATCTTGAACAACAAACAGATGAGAATAACAATGAATATTCTGAAAGAGAAAATAATTAAGGGAGGGAGGAGTTCTTTCTAGCTCTGCTAGATATTAGCACATCTTATAAAACAACAATTAAAATTATTCAATACCGGGGCCAAGATCGACAGAGCAACAGTACAAAGTGGCGACTCAAGAAATTGACCTAACTACATTTAAGGATTCAGTATGTGATAAAACAATCTATTTCCCTCAAATCACAAGGGAAGTGAATTCATAAATTATGTTGGAAAACTGCCTAACAGTTTGGACAATATTACACATTCATCCAAATAAACTGCAGATGTATTAACAAATGAGAGTTTTAAAAAATCAAATTACTGACAAAATACCTAAAAATAGAATGAACTGTTTCTCAGAACCAGGGCGGAATGATAAAACTTTGTCAGCTTTCAAAAGAAGTCACAAATATTGAGGGATTTGTCTACATGCAAAAGCAGAAACAACATTATAATGCAAAGTAGCAACTCACACATGTACAAAGGAAAACAAGGTTGGGAAAATATGTATATCAAAGACCACATAGAATTCCTATCCACACACTGGAAAGACTTGCTTCAGGTTGGAAAGGAAACGCCATACTTAACCACACAGGGATCAAGAAAGGCACAGATTCATGTTCCTGTTAGAGGGGCTGGGCCCAGGCTGGCTGCACGTGAGCTAGGAGTAAGTCCCCACTCATCCTGTGGTGGGAAATCCTGGAGCACTCCTGGCACCTCTTGCACACCTCTCTCCCCAGCGGGACATTCTCTGGTCTGTGACCACTCAGCCTATCCTTCCATGGACCCCATCAGCCTTTCTCACTCACATCCATGTGTCAGCCCCTCTAGGAATACCTGCAAACCCAGGTACCCAGACTGGTAGTGCATGCACGCATATGTACAAGAGTGAATGTACACATGCGCCAATGTGTCCATCACAGATCACCTCCCTTCTGCAGAGCCCCACAGCCCATCTTCTCTCAGAACCCACTAGTACCATTGGCAGGTCTTATTTTTCAACCGGGCTCCAATGTCATCTCCCATGTCAGGTCACCTTCCTTCCTGCCTTCCTTTCCTTTCCTTTCCTTTCCTTTCCTTTCCTTTCCTTTCCTTTCTCTCTCTCTCTCTCTCTCTCTCTCTCTCTCTCTCTCTCTCTCTCTCTCTGTTTTGGATACACAGTCTCACTATGCAGCTTGGACTCATAGTGATCCTCCTGTTTTCAGCCTTCCCAGTGCTGAGATTACAAGTGTGTGCCACCATGCCTGGTCTCGGTGGCTGGCTCAGCATGCCAGGGAGCAGTGCTGGCGCAGCTTGTGGTATCCAGGATTGAACCCCAGTCCCTGCACTTGCCTAAGCACGTGCTTAATCCACCATCTATATCACCTGTCCCAGGTCACCATTCTAACAGGGATGAAGTTGAGTCAGCATTCTACGAGATGAGGGGCCATAGCAATCTGTTCAGCACTCACTCCCATGCCTGGCCCACCAGTTGCTCTACAAATATGTGTCAAGCAAAAGGAAGAACCTAAATATATGCGCAGCACCATGATTGCCCATTGAAAACTACACTTTATCCCATAAGAGAACACTTTCATTTACAGAACTGCGCCTGTCTCTGCATGAAGATACCTCCTAAAGGTCAAGGGCTGTGCCCCACTCATCTCTGGATTACCAGCACTCTCGAGTGCTCACAGCAGTCAGCAGGGGTTTGCTGGAGGGACGTGCACAACATGTACCTATTAAAGCAGCACATTTCCAAAGGCCACACCAATACTAGAAGTTAAGGGAAGCTGATAAAGGTTACGAGTGATATATCTGATCTATACAAAGAAAAGCACAAAGTTATTATTTTAGAAAGTGAAAGTAGGTGAACATAAGCAATATGATGAGTTTCTGGGTAGGACAGCCTCAAATTGTATGAATTTTGTTCTTAATTCTGCAGCTCTTGGTTTGGTACCATGGGGATGTATGAGACTTTTGAAGGGTTATACTAAGAGCATGCACCAAAAATAAAAATGCTCATACACTGCCCCTAGAAATTTATCCTAAAGAAATAATTTAAGAGAAGGGGGGGAAGGCATACACATGAGGGTGTTAATTTCAGCCTTATATAAAATAATTGAACATAATTGGTTGAATAAGTCATGGTCCATCCACTAAGCAGAGTATTCCATTTATCTTTAGAAGGATAAGTATGTAAGACATGGGGCCATATGGCGAGATACATACAACATAAAAGGGACTTTAAAATGCAACATACAAAATGATATGTTTGCTTTGATTAAAACCACATGAAAGATGAGTGTAGATGGTTAAGAATGAAAAAAGAATAGACAGTGATCTGGGGTGGGAAGATAAGGAGGGTTTATGGGTCAAAAATGATTGAGACATGTTATATGGGGGTACCAATTCTCCAAGACACATTATCATTCTATACTGCAAACATACACCAATAAAAGAACAAGAAGAAGAGACAAATTTGAAATCACTTTTCATTTAGGGGAAAGAGATTAAATATTTTATTTCTTTAAGCTCTTAATTTATTTAAAGCATTATATTTATTTAACAATTTAAAACACTAGATTATGACCAAAACCTGTTTGCAATTAGCCCTTAAGTGACAGATATTTCTTGATACAGAATTACAGCATGTTACATTGGGGCATGGCACTGACCAATTGCCCCTTCAGCCTGAGTAGGATCATCCTTTGCCTTCCAGACTAGAATTTAACTAGGAACTAGCCTACTTGCTTATGCTCCTGACTTTGTACGCAGTAGGTGCTCAAAAAATCAAGGCAGAAGGATAAATGGATGGGTAGACAAAGGAGAAACAGTAAAAAGCAGGAAATGAGCAGTTCACACTGATGTTTGGCATTGGTAAGGTTCCAATAATGAGCATAGAGCTTTCCTTCATGAATCTGTTTAACTTTTATCAAACTGTTATTTCATGGGGATAACTTCAGCCAACAGAGGGATTCTGTACTCCCATCTATTGCTCCTGTTTGGAAGGTTCCTTGACCTTCTTTCCGCAGATGTACCCTCAGATTCCAGAAATCTAGTGCTATGGAAAAAGTGTGGGGCTTGGAGTAGAATCTGGGCTTGATCATTTCTGTGTCAATAACTCAGTGGTACATTGGTTCATGAACTTAATCCTTTCCACAATTCTGGTCAAAAACCAAACTGGACAAGAACCAAATTGAATTTCCCCACAAAGTCAATATTAGACCTAACCTTTGAATCTGATTTAGTTTTTGTCCAGTTTGGCTTGTGACAAGACTCATGGTAAGAATTAAGTTGGTGAACCCAGGTACCACTGTAGCTCCAATTCTAGGCCAGCATTTCAAGGTCGCACGGCCTTTGAGTTTGTGACCTTACCAACTTGAACTTTGTTTTTATTCTGAGGTGTGATTGAAAGGTATGGTGTATGTTTAAATTTTATTAAAAAATTACAGTAAAAGACATGCAGCAATTGATCCCACTTGAAATACTCTGACTTTCAACACACATCCCATTGTTCTTGCCACCTTTTGAAGCAGTTCTGGAAGCCCTCTTTCATGAGGGTCTTGAGTTGGGCTATTGTGGCTGTGTTGATGCCCTGGATTGATCCACAAAAATGATCTTTCTTGGTCATTTTGCCTTTTGGGGAGAGACAGAAGTCACAAAGTGCCAGGTGTGGTTAATAAGGTGGATGAGGATGTGCTGAAATGTTATGAGCATGTCATTTCACTGAGGAGGACTTGGAAGCAGCACTCATTGTATCTTTTATCAGAGCAGAGGACTTCAGAATGGCTTCAGAAAGTGGTAGGGATGGTGGGGTAAAAGTATTTGAAGTAGAGATAAGTTTGAGGGGGATTAATGGCAATGACTCTTCCATGTAAAAGTAATTAAAATCTAAACATGCACTATATATTTTGAATAGACTTCATACAAACCAAGAAAATAAAGGCAAAACTGTAGGGAAGACTCTTATCTCCCCATGATGTATAACATTCAATAAATATTGGCATCCTCTCCTGTGCCACGCTTTCTCATTATCATAATGCGACAGACTAATCACAGTATTACTTTAAATGCAGGTCTGCATGGGTGTTTGTATTAGATGAGACTCATATGAATTAAGTTATCCTCGACTAGTGGTTTTTCATCGAAGCTGGATTTTCCATCAGGGAATATTTGGTAATCTTTAGAAATGATTTTGGTTGTCACAGCTGATTTGTGAGATAGGTGACACTGGCATTCAGTGGGTAGAGGATAAAGATATTGTTTAAACAACTCGCCGTGACTAAACTGCCTCACACAAGAAACAGGGTAAAAATATCAATAAACAAGATTAATACACTCTATATTTGAATAATAATCTGTAGGAGAGATTGCCTGGGGATGATCTTTTGGTTGAATCCACTTCTTGCTACAGAAATACGTGTGTGTGTGCACGTGCATGTGTGCACTGGTGTGCATGCCAGTGCCCATGCCTTCAAGGTAGTGTGATAGGAAGGAATTCAGGGGAAAGGACAGGAAGATGCTAGAAGGGGGCCATTCCTTGCAGCACCCTGTGTGGGACACCCTTCTTTGCCTCCCAACCCATCAAAGCCCAGTGGGAACCCTCTGTTCTCTGTGACATGTTCTCTGAGCATGCAAGGACCCAGTTTCCCCTCCCTGACCTCTCAGGATTCAGCAGCTGATCTGTAAATTAAACTGTATGTCCCAGGAGGCACTGCCTTCCCATTTCACATGTGCACCATATATATTAAGACCCAAGCAATTAGGATTCACACCTTTTTGTGGCGCTTTACAAAATGGCGAAGGAAGGGAAAGCAAGTATGAACATCCCCGCTGTCTTGGAGAGTCTCCGGTGAAGCCTGTTTTGAAACTTCTTTTGAAAGTGGCTGCTAATGGACTGATAATTGGTTTTCTGGCTTCCTTATGAAGTGTGAAGTGCTCTGCTAGTCTGTCAACAAAGCATCAAGCACTGCGCAAACCACCCTCAGAATTATTTGTATCTTCCTCCTTATTGTAGCTCTTGTGGTGGAGGAATGACTGGGTAGGGTTGCATGGGAATGGTTCTATTTCTTCTTGTAAGGACAGGGTTAAATGGGCAGAGATTTGGCTTAGTAAAGAATCTCAGGTCCTGAGCAATGCTCTCTCCCCAGGATAGCTAGGTTGAGCAGATTTCCTAGGCAGAGACTGAACAGTTCTAAATCCAACACTTGGTGCCTGGCACAAGTTAGATACTCAGTGAATATTGCTGAGAGGATGGAAGCCAGTTCCACTCATCACTGGTTCTGAGCAGTGGTCTCTGGAGATGTGAATTAACCCAGGAGGATGAGAGAGTGAGAGTGCAGACGCCAGCCCCATCTTTCTCTGCAAGCTGCTTTCACTGTGAGATACATCATCATCCCAAAAACCTAGATGGAAAAAGACTGTTTACGACACCTCTTCCACTGTGAGGGGAGTCCAAAAGGCCGTAAAGTGATTCTGAAGTCTCTGCTTGCCACAGAACATGTTTGGACACATGAAGGAGGCCTGTGTTTGTGTGGTGTCGGCAGGGCGATTCCCTAGTAAGAAGCTGTTCTGAAGAAAATGTTTCAAGAGAAGAAAAACGTACTGCTTTGTAGCTCTTTAGACGATTGTTCAAAATTTTGAGCCATCAAAATAATTTTCCCAATCCCTTTCCACCTCCTAAGGAGGAAAGAGCAGCGCTGTTTGCTAGGGATTGCGTTCATGTTTGTTGTGGCGTGTGTGTGGTAGCATTGAACTCATTTATGCGGCCTCCTGGGAGAGGTGCTTTTGCATGTACACAGGGACAACCTTACTATTTTATATTTTTATAGACTCTCAGAGACATTGTCCCTTTTGTATTGATCTCTCACTATGATGTAGTTAATCTAAAGTCAGGTGCGGAACTGTCAGTCAAAGAATGACCTGCCTTGTAATGATCCACTTTATAGAGTAATTTTCAGGCATTCGTGGCGGAAAAAGTGGGGACTTCTCATGTCACACTTATTTTTCACTGTGACTATCATCACAGAGGCTTAGGATTTGGGAGGAAGAATGGACTACTGTCCAGTTGGATTGATCAGGAAACCAAAATCCAGAGAGCAGGTGTTCTAACTGCAGTCAGGAAGCTGAGCAGAGGCGAAGACTCAGAGCTCCGGTCTGAGTTCAAAGTTATTTCTGGGCTTCAGACCTTCTTTATCATCATCTCTTTACTACAAATTATGCCATGAGCTCCCTGACAGGAAAGCCCAGGGCCTCTGAAAGCATCAGCTCAGGGGCTGGGAGCTGAGCAGAGAGCAGACAGCTGGTGATCCCGCACATGCATGAGGTACCAATGTGACCTTGCTCGGTGGTACAGAGGCATAAGGACGGTTGATGTTCCTGGCCTCCTCCACTGAAGCAAGCAT
>NDGM011125924.1:0-13543 GCA_002564305.1 Octomys mimax
CTCAGGCCCTTGTGCTTGCCAGGGAAGCGCTTATTCCACTGAGCCATCTCCCCGGCCCTGCAAAATACTTTTTTCATGTAATTTTCTGTTTCTCTTGCATTTTCATTCTTGTTCTGACACAGTATCCAAAACTGTCACTGAGGCCACCAGTTTCAGATACAATGGAGAGTCAGGAAGAACACTGGAATGAATCGTCCTGTCCCTAACATTGAAGCCATTTTCATTGTTTTGGTTCAGTCAATAGAGTGTGGATTATACAATGATGATTAAAGGCTGCCTAGGATGTCATAGCTAAGAGCTCTCAAGGATGCTGGGGTGCCTTTCTCTTCCCTCCCTCATTTGAGAATAGAAGTATCAAAGGACAAAGGAGTGGATGATGTACATCTCCTTGACATGAAGCAGTTTCCACAGGTACGTCAGAGGCAAGTTATTTTAAGGGAAACCACTGAAAAGAGCTTTAAAAGCAGGGTTCAGAGGAGTTCTAGTTAAAAGGGGAAGAGTTCTTAACAGAACCTTTAATCTTTTCAACTGACATTGTGATAGTAAACAATAAGATGAAATTTGTTTCCTGAGAAGCTGAACAAAAATCAGGGTAATGAGGGCCAGGGAGAGGAGCAGGAGGCTCTGGGACAGGGCAGGGTGGATACACTGCGCTTCCGCCTGGAAGATGGTCTCGTCGGGCTGGTTCGCGTGCTGCATGGCAATGGCGTGGGGGAACTCGGTCAGCATCCTCTGCTGGAAGGCCTCCAGCCTCTCGTAGTCGTGCCCTCGACACACGAACTCCTTATTCTGGGTGTGGAACAAGAGCAGCAAAAGTCAGAACTAAGTGACGGGGTGTGTTCACTACAGAGAGAAGCCAAAAACTATGACCATGACAGCCACTGACTGCATGCCCACATGAGCACATGGTAATAGTCACAGCACATCCTGGGACAGTGTGGAAAAGGAGCCCAGGTCATGAAACTGCAGGGCAAAGGCCATGCACTTCGCTCTGTCCTCTAACAAGAGCAGTGAAGCCTCTTCCCCTAGGCTTGCACGGGGCGCAGCGGCAGCTGAGTCTCAGAGCACTGAGTGCACAAAGTAAGCCACTGCAGTCCCTCTTGGTGTCAATGAGCATGAGCATTCAAGACGATTTTTAGAAGCTAGACATAAACTAATGAAAATAAATTCACTACTTAGAAGAAAAGGAGCTAACTACAACAACAAAAAACTGCACTTCCATGGAATGCATTCTTCCTGAAAGCCTCTGGGCTGCGCCTCCCCTGGTCCGCAGCCTTACAAGTGTGGGAAGGCAGGCTGAGTCGGCCTGCGCTCAGACATAGAGAAGCCTCCTTGCCAGCTCAACATGCCCTGGGCAGGAATCCCGGCTGAAGCCAAAACGCAGGCATTTTAGGGCCTTGGTCATGTTGGGTGTACTCTTGACTGTGTTTTGTTTTGCAGTATAGTAAGTATCTGAGGGTCAGGAGTCTCATGCAGATAATGCTCAAGACATTATTGAGGAAGGCCAGAGAGCTCGAGAGACGGGCAGGTTTTCAAGACACCTTAATCACCTACTTAGACATGAGCGCAGCCTATCTGATAGCTTAATGCTCACGAAACTGTAGCTGTTGAATACAGACACTGATGAGACAGCCTGTGCTGATTTTATTTAATCTGTACAAGCTTGAGAAGGAGTCTCTCGCCCAGACTTCACTCATATTTGGGAAACGGAGGCTTGAAGATGCTCAGCCCTCTGTCCCTATGCACAGATGTGAACCAGGACCAAGTCTGGGCTCTGGCTGCTCTTGACACAGCCGGGCATGTTCAGGAAAAACTACTGGGAGCAACTAGGGCCATAAAAGGCCCTCAGAGCTTTAAAGGTCTTCTAGGAAAGGAGAGAACAGACAGTGGCCCAAGGGTATCTCCAGCTCTTCAAGGTTTTGATTATTGCATAAAATGCCAAAGGAAGAACTCCAGGCCCCAGTGAGAGAGCTAGAAATAATTTACTAAAGACAACTGCAAAAAACAGTGCTCTGAGACTTGCCTCAGCTTCCTACAAGTCCCTAAAGAAACTGTGACTGGAAAATATGTTTAGGTAGACTCTAGGAAACCAGGACTGTCAGAAGTCTATAGAAAATAACTCTATATTTGATACTTTCTAGATGCAAGTTTACCTTCTGACACAGAAAAGTTGTGTCCTATGCTGCATTTCAAAAGTTCACCTGAAAAGTCAGTACATTTTCTGGATAAAATAAAAGACAGCATATTGGCTTCTGCGTGTCCTAGTAGTCCTGCCCTGTGTGGCAGCACAGGCCTGTCCTCCCAGCATTCGGCAGGCTGAGACGGGAGGTCAGCTTGGACCCCTTGGTGAGTTCAAGGCCAGCCTGAGGTGCTGAGTGAGATCCTACCCCAAACAAAACAAACAGAAAAAGTATACACTCATTTCATAGTAGTGCTAAATATCTGAATAACTAAAATATTTAAGATAATATTTACACATAGAATAACTCATAAAATGAGTTGTTCTAAGCACATTCAGTGGTATTAGAAGCTATTTTGGAATAAATTACAGTGCTGAGTATGATACTTGGTTTTCCATAAAAAAAGGAGTGAAGTATGTCCATCTATTAATATTCTGTTTTTTAAAAATCACAGCTTTATTGACATAAAATTCATCCCTTTAAAGTGTACATTCCAGCCAGGAGTGGTGCACATCGTGCTCCCAGCCATGTGGGAGACTGAGATAGGAGGATCACAAGTAGCAACCCAGTCTGGGCAACTTAGTTTACTGAGACCCTGTTTCAAAATAGAAAAGGTGCTAGGGTTATAGCTTGGTCTGGAACACTAGATTTAATACCCAGTACCACAAAACAAAATAAAAAACAGAAACAAAAAGCAGTTCAGTGGTTTTTAGAATATTCAGAGTTGCTCAATCATCAACACAATGTCGTTTCAGAATACTTTTCACAATATCATAATATGCCTATTAGCAAATATTTCCTATTACCCTTTATTTCCCTCAGGTCCTACCAGCCCCCAGACTACTTTCTATGTCTGTGGATTTAGTTGTTAGAGAATTATACAATGCACACTTTTGTGACTGGCTTTTGCCACATCAGAATGTTTTCAAAGGGCTGGCCAGATAGCTCAGCAGACTAAAGTGCCTGCTTAGGCAGAGCACAGCACCTGGGGTTTGATCCCCAGCATACCATGTCAGCCCTGCCCCCAGGGTACACTGAGACACTGACTGAGACTGGGCATGGTGGCATGTGTCTGTAATCCCAGAGCTTGGGGAGGTTGAAAACAGGAGAATCACTACAAGTCCGATCTACATAGTGAGACCCCATAGACCCTGTACCAAATACGTTAAAAAAAAAAAATGTTTTTAAGGTCCACATATCTTGTGGCACAAGCCTATACTTCATCTCTTTTTATTGCTGCATAACTGTCCATGGCAGAGAGACTCTACTCCTTATCCACCCATCAGTTAACAGATATTCAAGGTGTTTCTCCTTTTTTGCCTGATATGAATGCTACCACGAGCACTCAGGGGCAGGTCTTTGTGTGGACGCATGTTTTCAGTTTTCTTTTTCTTAATGTTTTATTTATTTGGTACAGGGTCTGGCTATGCAGCTCTGACTCGTAGTGATCCTCCTGTCTCAGCCCCCCCAGCACTGGGATTACAGGCATGCTCCACCATGCCTGGTTTTGGTGGCCAGCTTGGCTCAGGGCTAGTGCCGGGGATGAAAATGGGTCCTTCAGTTTGCCAGACAGGTGCTTAGACTGCGAGCTAGCTCACCAACCCATCAGTTTTCTTCTGTAAATTCCTAGGAGCAGATCTGCTAGGGCATATCGGTAACTACTCTTTAAAGAACTCACATTCTATGAGGGGACAAATATTTAGATCATATAATTGTATACATGTGTTCACTTATTTGAGTTTTAAGTAATTATTATTATTATTTTTTATTTTTTGGCTCTGAATGCCTTCAGGGCAGGTTTGGCTGGCTTGAATTGTGGGAATCGAACCACAGCTACCTGAGCCTGACTGCTTTGTTGAAGCAGCCGCTTACCGAACTGAGCTAAGGGGCAGGGCCCCCAGTAATTATTTTTAAATGGAGCAAACACCAAAAGAAAGTTTTAAATGCTGATTACTTTTTAAATAAATGAAAGAGATAAAAGGCTAGAATCTGATGTCCTAGCAAAAGGGTAGGCCATGGAATTCCTGGCCTTCAGAACCAACAGAGGTTGGCCCTTCTCTTCAATTTTGAAGGCAATGTCAAATATATCTAGAAAAGCCTTTTTATGAGGACTGGTGATACAAAGATTGCTTTTTTTTCTGAAATGACTTTAAAAAAATTTTATTCTATTAGCTAATGGAATTTTCCAATTTGCTTCTTAGCTACTTCTGATTTTTTTAAACTTATTACTTTTGGTTCATAGTAACTGCAAATGATAGATTGCTAGGGTTCCTTACTATTTACTTGCTAGCCAAGCTAAGAATCTGATTGGGCTTTTGTTTATTTGAGACATAATCTCTCTGTATACTTCAAGCTGGCCTTGAATTCACTATGAAGCCCAGGCTAGCATCAAACTTGCAGTGATCCTCCTGCCTCAGCCTCTAGAGTGCTGAGATTACAGGTGTGTGTTTCACACCCACTACATTTTTATGGGTCTGAGGAACTTTTGCATTCATGGGCCCCTTTCTCCTTAAAAAAATATTAAAAATTATATTGTATAGACGGAGATACAATAATAGATACAACAGATACAATAATACAATAATATCCCAATAGCTTTGGGATAGACGGAGACCTCAATATTAGTATTACCTAAATGCATAATATATGATGCAAATATTAAGTATTACTTGGTGAAACATGAGAAATAAAAAGAATGGAGCTGAATATTTTACTACCCAGCAGAAAGGTCTAGAAATTCTTTCCTTTTGAAATAGTTTATACTAGCAATACACTGATCTCTTTGCTGAGTGACACCTGCCTTTTAACAAAGTCAACAGAAAGGCCAAATACCACTCTTCACACAGATGTGGCAGCAGGGTTTCCTTACGATGTGAGCCCAACTGCTGTACACAGTCTGCCTTTCCAGCCCTCTGCAAGGCTCTGGCTCCCCTATTTTTTTCTCTAATGCTGATTCTATGGAAATTATGGGCAGAATAGAACAGGGATTGTTAGTTAAACTAAAGAGACCATAATTATCCAAAGACTGCTCATAAATAAACTTAGAAAGGGACAGATTGATGCGTTAGGAAATGATTCAGAACATGGCATTGCAAAGTTGAATGTGGTGGTTCACACTTGTAATTGCAGCATCTAGGAGGTGGGGCAAAAGGATTGTGAGTTCAAGTCTAGCCTGGGCAACTCAGGGAGACCTGGGCTCAAAATCAACAAATAAAATGAGCTGGAGATGGAGCTCAATGTAAAAACCCTGAGTTCAACACCCAGTATTAGGGGAAAAAAAGATGTGTACTAAGTAGAAAGTTAAACAAAATTGTTAAGATGTTATGACCTATGTCATTATCTATCATAAAACACCATTAATACCTTGGTTTCCTTGATTGGGATATTTGTATTAGAAGGATGGAGATAAATTACATGAATACTACTTACTCTTAAGAAAAATGGAAATTTTTTCCCATAAAATCCAACTCTGAAGAACTCTGGCTCCAGACGCTGTTGGTCCATAATTTTGTCATACAAGGAAGCTTCCATCATCTAGGAAAGTATCAGACATGTTTTAAATACTCTATCCTGCGTTCAGCCCCAAAGACTGATAGAGGAAGATATTTCTTCTGTAGAAGAGAGAATGTCATTTTCATTCAGTTTGCAGATAAGAAAGTTTAACTCCCCTTTTATGCTTTAAGGCAAAAGACAACAAGCTGATCCTGCACACATGCACATAGTAAATATTTCGGTCTTTGTAGGCCATATGGTCTCTGTCACAACTACCCAACTCTGCTGGGTCCACAGGCTGCAGCCTTCTGACCCCTGCTTAAGGATCAAGGGTATTATTACCTGCCACCACCAGAGCATACTTCCATGGAGGAAAAATTTAAAAATAATTAAGGAGAAATTCACATTGTACAGAAGCAGACTCTTCTTGAGGAATTCTTGCTGTCAATGCACTCACGTGTGGATATGCCTCTCTCCCTCACACATGATAATTCAGGGCTTCAGCACGTATGACCTTGTTCAGGTCAGACAGAGACAAAACAAAATAGCAAACCAGCGGAGACCCATAATGCAAAGTGCTGTCTGAGCCGAAAGTGCTTAAGTGTGTCTCTGACAACGTTCAGTGTGAGGCACATAGAGCTTATAGGGTCCCTTTCACGGTATTATCATTCCCAGAGTTCAGAGAAAGACTAATATTACACTTGAAGACTCTCCCTACCCTGGTAACAGCACCCCAAGGAGCAGTTGGTATGAAGTGTTATGCTTTGGGTTTATAAAAATCTAGGCGACTATGGCACCCAAGGGCTCTCACGGGTAAACACTGCAACCTTGCTTCTGTTTTAGGGACAGGATGCCAAGAGGAGAGGGGTGGTGTTTTTATATAGAAAACTGCAGCGGCTGTCAGAGTCAGCATGATGAAATGAAGTTAAAACAAGATTTTTCTCTTTTATTTTCAGGCTAGAAGAGTATCAATGAACTGCTGACATGAAAAACTATGCCAAAAGTATAGGCCCCGTTCCAGGTAGGTGGACAGGTTAGTTGCTATGGTGTAGGGGTTCTGTAAGCCCTTGAGGGTTCCTGCGAGCACCTCTTGCATGGCTACCTCAAAATTAAAAGGAGACATAATAATCTTTTATATATATATACATACATTTTAAGGAAAGGTCTACAGGGTGTTCAGGGTCTCACTACTAGATCAGACTCGTAGTGATCCGCCTGTTTACCTCCTCCCAAGAGTTGGGATTACAGGCATACCTAGTCTCAATTGCTGTCTCAGCATGCCCCGGGGTCGGGCCGACACGGCAGCCCCAGGATTGAACCCTTGGCCCCTGTGTGTGCTTGCAGGCGCTTCCGCTGAGCTATTTGGCTGGCCCAATAATCTTTTTGTAATGTACGAAAGCTGATTTTTGAAACCTCAAGGACTTTGCATTCATGAAGGCCTCACTCATGTCTCACAATGTGGCACAAAATGTTCACAGTGCCAAGGAAGAAGGATGCGGAGGATATGGGCTTGTTGGACTCTTACAGTAAAGAAGACAAAACAGTTGTCTCAGGAAAAGAGTATTAAACTTGAGTTATTGGAGGCTAAAACAATGGTTAGAAAAAGTGTATTTCTGAAAGCTAAAATTTGGCCCTAACTTATGAATGGGCCAGCTAGTCGGCTTTGCAGATTGTGTACAAAAACTGGTATTTGTTACAGGATTTGTGTGTAATTGGGAAGCTCTTCCAACACCCAGGAGATTTTCCACAATAAACTTAATACATTAATCCTGGATTAGTTTGTGTACTGCTGATAGGGTGTTTTAGAAATAGATGAAGGGTCCACTCTTTGTGGATTAATCAAAAGCATTACACAGATCAATTTGCTATTTCTCTGTATAAATAGCTGAGTATGCTTCAGAGAAAACACTTATCTTTGGAAAGGTTTCTGCAAGGCATATCAAGACAATTGCAAGACTGATTTCTTAGAACCACACTGGAACGTTAATCAAAAGGGGAGCCATAGCCTGATCAGGGTGCATGCAGATACGTACCCTCATCTTGCTCAGGTTACGGTAGTCATAGTAACTCTCATACTGCTCCGCGATCTTCCGGCACAAGATGATCCCATTCTCCCAGCACTGTGGACAAAGGAATGATGCAAATGTAACCATGGCACACTTACTCACTTCCACCCCAAGGTCAGCACAAGAGAGCAGAACGGCTGTCAGATGGTCAAGTCTTTTTTTCCTTTTTTTGGTGGAGCTTGGGATTGAATCCAGGGCTTTAGCTACTTCCCCACCCTTTTTTTAAATATTACTTTGAGACAGAGTCTCTCAAAGTAGCTACGTAGCTAAGTTGTGCTCAAACTCGAGATCCTTCCTCCCTCGGCCTCCCAGGATGTTGAACTGTGAGTGTGTGCCCCAGCCCCTGCTTGTCCTTGAGCCTTTCTACCATATCCTAAATAATGACAGTGGACCACGGGACTCACCAGCATCTGGTGCAGAAACAAATTTCTGGTGGTGTTTCAGAACCATCATCTTGTGGTAACTGTAGTTCTACACAGGCTCAGCAATGGACCCACAAAGGTCCTTAGTGCTGAGGAAGGGGTTCCCCTGGACTCCAAGGCCCAATTATGCTCAGCTGGCACCCTGAAATCCCTGCTTGTCTCACTTGTTCTTGCAAATTGTGAAGGTCAAGCCTGGCTGGTTACTCCCAGAATGAATTCAGAATTCTTTGATCTTGCGTACATATCAACAGACTTCTGCAATGGGCCAGGCAGTCAGCAGTTTTGGCTTTGAGGGCAATACAGTCTGCTTGGCGACTACTCAATATTATAACCTGAAAATAGCCTCAGAAATGAATGAGTCCGGTGGTGTTGCAATGAGAATTCGTGAGTACTAATGTAAATCTCATGTAACTCTCACAAACCATGAAATAGAATCAACCTTTGGATTTCTGTCAACCGGCTAAAAACAAAAGCCATTTGTAGCCTGTAGGCTGCACAGAAAGAGGCAGTGAGCCATGGTGCCTTCTGGTCTGTTTCCAATCCCTGATTTAACACAAATCACTGGGGATGGGCCAGTGTACTGTAGGAAGCCAGAGCTGTGATAGCTGCTTATTATATGGGTGGAAATTTAATAGCAGGAAGGCACAAAACATCTTCCTTTCATATTAACATAATGCTATGTCAGTGTAGGGAGATAAATAATAAAGGAGGATATGAGAGAAGTAATTTCCTTGCATCACATTTTTTAAGCACACCCAATTATGTTTTGTAAAAAAGGACAGCCACTGGTGGTTGTATTTTAATTTTCTATTTAACCTTTACAATGTGGAAGAGAGATGTAAATCTAAGATATATCAACAAAGCACACAAGGCCTCATATAAAATAAACAATGGGTCAGACAGAATTGTTTTAAAAAGAGAACTTCACGCATTGGAGCAAGAGAAGAAGAGACAGGGATGGTGCGTGAAGTTGCATTATGAGGTCAGTGAGTAAAATCCCCTCTAGTTGAGCACCCTGACTGGGCCTGGACCTTACAAAATGTTCACGACGTCAGAGAAGAAGGGCATGGAGGATATGGACTTGCTTGAATCATACAGCAAAGAAAATACAAAGCAGCTGGCTTAGCAAAACACATTAAACTTCTGGAGCTTTTGGGGACTAAAGTAAGGGCTGCCCCCACTTTTTGTTTAACAAATCCATTCTCTTTATCTTTAAAACAGTGGGATGGTATAGAACATGTGCCAACTGGGGGAGCAGATGAGGAGTGATCAGTTTCTCAGAGAACAGAACAGCTGAGTGCGACAGTCTGAATGTTTGTGTCCTCCCAAATTCCTACGGTGAAATCCTAACTCCCAAGGCCATATTACACGGTAAGATCACAAAGGCACAGCCACACAAATGGCATTAATTCCCTTACTGAGAGGCTCCAGAGAGCTGGGCATCCCTTCTGCCACAGGAGAACGCAGGGAGCAGGCGCCATCTGTGAGGACATAGGTCCTTATGGAACATGGGATGTGCTGAGGCCCTAACTTTGGACTTCACAGCCTGCAGAGCTGCATTACGCTTCTGTCTGCAGGCTTGGTCTATGTATTCTGATACAGCAGCCAGAATGGAGAAAGCCTTGCTGGGAAACCCTCGAGATCAGTGTTACTGAAAGTGTGATGCAAAGCTCATTCGCATGGGAAGCGCCTGCAGTCCTAGTTTAAAATCAGATTCCACAACCCTGTCTCACACCTCTTTCATCAGAATGTCTAGGGACAAGGCCTGGGAATCTGCATTTTAGCATAACTTGGTTGTTTCTAATGCACATTACAGTGGGAAAGTCCTTGCCTAGACAGGTTGACATTGGTACACTAAGATAAGAGAGGGGATACCAAGGGTGTCACTAAGGGACTGTCAGGAGAGCCCATGAGAGGGACGGGGACACTTACTTTGCCTCTGTCGAAGTTCTGGATGATGGTGAGGTGAAGGTGCTCCTTGCGCTGCCACTCGGTTTGCATGGGATAGGTCAGGAACTCCCGGAGCGGCCTGTCAGACCACTCGAGCAGCTCATCGTACAGCAGAAGAGTGTAGGCAGCTTCTGCAAGCCAAAGGAGCAGGGGTTGACATGAGAGCCCGAGCCACTCATCTTTCAGCGGAACTGAATTCAGCCCAACTGGGGAAACTACAGTGTTCTGAATTTCATTACACAGCAGAAGAATGTCCGGAGTGTATGCGGCAGCGGGTTGATGAGCAGCGACCTCCTCTAGGTGATGGTGCTATGGGAGATGCTGTCTAATACACTCCTGTCAGTTTGAACCATCACTGGCGGGACTTGTGTGATTGTCTTATCCCCATCGGATGGCACTTCATTAATTTTATTAGTGAAAAGATCAAGAAAAGTGATTAGCTCTATTTGTACCACCAGTAAATTCAAGTCATCCAGCAGCAAGAGATGCAGATTAGGGCCCTGTTGTGAACATGTTAATGTTTCAGTTCCTACTATATTCCCCCACCTGGCGTCAATATACCACGGGCATAATAAACCTACTCAACCGCTATCCTGCTGTAGCTGGTTCAAAAATGCAGAGCAGGATACACCTCTGTTTGCTAGGATGGTTCATGGTTCTCTTGGGGACTGAGATCTTCAAATTGGCATGCTTACAAAACAAATGAATAATGGCACTTAAATTCTAAAAATAAAAGGATAAAAAACTGAAATTGGGCTGGCGAGATAGCTCAGTGGACCAAGTGCCTGCTTTGGCAAGTGCAAGGACTAGGGTTTGACCCCCCGGTCCCACATGCCACACTGGCCCTGGGGCGTGCTGAGCTGATGACTGAGTCTGGGCATGGTGGTGCATGCCTGTAATCCAGCACTGGGGAGGCTGAAAACAGGAGGATCATCACAAGTCTGAGCTGTGCAGTGAGACTCTGTACCAAATACTTAAAAAATAAAATAAAATAAAATAAATAAAAAACCTAAAATTGGTGTGTGGGTGTGGATGGGGAGGACAGGATGTAGCTGAAATTTAGAAGTCACAAAGAAGCCACAGAAGAGCTGAAGAAGACAAAAAGGAGAAGAGATATAAAAAAAAAAACTAGCACTAGAGTAGGGATTGGGGGGGACAGAAGTATAGAGAAGTGTTAAATGGAGTGCGTGTGTGTGTGTGTGTGTGTGTGTGTGTGTGAGAGAGAGACCGACAGACAGACAGAGAAAGAGAGATAGAGCGAGCACAATCACAAGGGAGTGCTGTGGTGGGCTGTGTGCTATGATGCCCCTGGTTGACCCAACAAATACACAAAGGAGCAATTCTCTATTTATACACAAGCAGAAATAATGGCTTGTGGACTTTAAGCATAGCCAACAGAGAGGTAGGATTTAACAGAACAATTGCCATTCTACAGGTCTTTTCTTGAGCCATAAAAGCATGGCCGAAGAGATCAACAATAAAAACTGAAAAATTCACTGTCAATGATGGACCATATAATTTTTTCCTCTAACACTGTAACAACCAGCCATTTTTTTTCTTTTTTTGTACCAGGAAATGAACTTACAACCTCACACATGCCAGGGAGGCGCTGAGCTATATTCACAGTCCCAGCTCATTTTTTAAATTAAATTCAATCATTAAACCTTTCTGTTACTAAACCATTACCCTATACTTGTCTCAAGATATATAGGTAGTTTTAACAAAATATCAAAACAGGGCAAATATTTTTTTCCATTTATTTGCTGTAACTATAGATAAAGTTCTAATATAGCCTTCAGTTTTACTATGATTTGGCCATTTCCAGGTACAGGTAGGCTAGAACAACATAGTAAGAATAAAATTGAATAGAATACTAAGAAAGGCCATAATCCTGACGGCTCTGCTTTTGTCTCTAGGGACACAGGATGTGGCCTTTTGTTTCTTCAGTTATGTTTGGTGAGCTCAATTTCCTGGTTTTAATGTTTTGTTTCTCATCTGTGATAGTCTTCTAATCCCCACCCTTTCGTTTGCCCACTGTTACTGATAGGATCTTCCTGCAGACAAATGATCATGTTCTCCCGATTAACACCTTCGATGACTCCCAGGAGCTGAAACAATAAATTTAGGCTTCATGCAGGCTGTTATGAGCTGGTTGCTAACAACCTCCACTGTCCCTCCTCAGAGTTCATTTAAGAAGGAGCCAGCTAGGGTTGGGATCAAGAAGCCTCAAAAGCTGCTGGGTCTCTGGTTCTAATAGTTAGAGCTGCAAGACCCAGTGATCAGCTTTTTAAAAAATCGGTCTGTCTGTCTGTCTGTCTGTCTGTCTGTCTGTCTATCTATCTATCTATCTATCTATCTGATACAGGGTCTTAATGATTAACTTTAAAAAAATATTTATTTATTTATTTGGTACAGGATCTCGCTATGCAGCTCTGATTTGTAGTGATCCTCCTGTCTCAGCCTCCCCAGTACTGGGATTACAGGCATGTGCCACCACACCCGTTTTTAGTGGCTGGCTCAGTGCACCTAGGATTCTGGGGCCAGCACAGCATGTGGTACCAGGGATCAAACCCAGGTCCTTGCTCTTGCCAGGCAGGTGCTTAGTCCACCAAGCTATCTCTCCAGCCCTCATTTTCAGCTTTTGAAGATGAAGTAAGAAGATGCCTCGGATGCAGAAGCAGTCGACACAGAGAAGCTGCCTGCAGGGACAGGGACAACTTCTCTTCCCAGGAGTGCCCTTCCCTCAGTCACACGGAGGGAGTAACTCAAAGGACCATGAAGGTCAAATTCCAGGAGGTGCTGGGGGCAGGAGGAGCGGGGAGTTAGTGATTAATGGGCTCAGAGTTTCAGTTTCAGAAGATGCAAATGGCTTTGGAGGTAGATAGTGGTGACGCTTGTACAACACGAAGGCATCAAATGCCACTGAACTGTACATTTGAAAATGGGTTGAGATGGTGATTTAAATGTTACGCATGTTTTACCACATTTAAATAAAATAAGGGTTTCCAGCTCCAGTGCTATTTTCACAGTCCTGCTTGTCCCTGGAAAGGCTGGGGATGCCTGGGGCGTCACACAGGAGTGGCTTCTATCTGAGAGCTGGGGAAAGTAAGGAAGCATCGGCAGGCCGCCAGAGTCAGCTGACAAATGGCTGAACAGGGACATGGGAAAGTGTGAAGACAAGTGACAACAGCCTCAGAATCTGATTTGGGAAAATGGTGACACATATCTGAGAGAAATGGTGAATGTGGAGGACACTGTAGCAAGTGTTTATTAAATGAAAGCAAATGGTGCTGTACCTCCGAAGGGTAACATAATATACCAGTGAGGTTGACTTTGAATATAATTAATACATTTTAAATGTTTTAGTGCGACTCTGTTCTCTCTCTGTCCCTCTGTCCCTCTGTCTCTCTGTCTCTCCCTCCCTTCCTCCCCC